>WYDI02003009.1:0-10342 GCA_009867235.2 Psittacus erithacus | reverse complement strand
CAGCTGGGCTTCTTAATCCTCTCTGGTGAATAGTTTGAATATTTAAGATGACTCGAGAGTAAGAGCACCAACCAGCAAAACCACTGAGCTTTCCTACCTTAGTCCTAAACAAGGAATGAACAACATTCTCTCACTCAGAAGGCCAGGAACAGGATGCTTGAGAGACCTAGTGGCTATTGAAATCCATGAAGTTGCATCAGGAAGGAACTGACCCCAGGGATGTGCTTTGGCACAGATGCTCCAGATGAAGCTAATAATTCCTCACTAGATTGTTCTATCAGCCCAGGCAGACTTAAGCACAGATGTACAGACCTACAACAACAGAGGAACTTGCGGCTTTTCCATGATAAAACACCACAGCACACAGGGAAGCATCGCTGTAGATGTATGACACATTGAAAGTTATTCCTGGCAAGCGGGTGATTGGAAAAGTAAGAAGTGAAACCTCCAATACTGGTCATGGTCACCAGTACCTTTATACTGGGGCACTAAGTGCCTGCCTGATATTTGCTGGTTGTTTTATAGATTATGAGGCTAAGGTGCTGAATTGAAGGTAACTACAGCAAGGTCTGGATCTAAAAGAAGGATACTGTTATGTGTAATGTTAGACTGGACTTGTGGAGGTCTCAAATCGCAACCCTTTCTCAAAGACCTGCCCTTCCTGTAGGTTAATATTGATCACAGAAAGCAAAATTAGAAATGCAATAATTTGGGGTTGGAACTTTAAGGTCCCTTCCAACCCAAACCATTCTATGAATTGGAAGAGCTATCTAAAAATGCCATCTAAAGCTGCCTTGTATGGCATCACATACCCTCTCAGAGGGAAGGAAAGGGAGGAACTGATTTCCAAATGCTACAGCTTTAGAGAGGGAAGGGAGACAGAAAGGCAAATAACTGTGCTGTAGAGTGATCTACCCCCTTGTGAGCATGTCTGTCCCTTGAGGAAATTCTGTACTTTGCACTGATTAGATACAAGAGGATTTTGCTTGGAAGCAAAAGCCAGTGAAGGATTTTGATACACGGACATTGTAAAATGCTAGTGATAGTAAGAGCGTCGTTCGTTGTCAGTTTAAAGTAAGCAGCTTCTTTACATAATTAAATAAATTACTCCATTATTCATATTTTTACAGCTAGATAAATATTTTAATCCCTGTTTACTGCCAGTAGCTTTAACTAACTGCTTTATGTAAGCCTTTTATAAATCTTACTTGTAACACGTGATATCTGATATAAACTCTGAGCTTGCCACTGGTACTTCCAGTAATTCAGATTCCAGCTGCCTGCCACATCAGTCCTATTGCTGATCTTCGGAAGCTTCCTCCAAGTGACGTTGTAGCCCGAGTCTGGAGCAAGAACTGAAGCCAGAGATATTGCCAAGAGCAGACAGGAAGCAGTCTGCAGAGGCACCCCTTGCGAAGCATTAACCCAGCACTGCCAGGGATGGAGCATTTACCACTTCTTTGGGCAATCTGCTCCATATATGCATATATAAGTGAACATCTTCCTGTTTCTTCAAGCAGGTGTATCCACAGCACCAGTTAGGGATAACAGCAATAGATGACATCTAGAGTTACAGTTACACAGCTTCACAGCCCAGGACTGTAAGGACAAGCCTGTGTCTCTATTACCATTACAGAACAGGTAATTGAAGAGTTCAGTGCTTTTCACAGCATGCTCACATCACACTGAATAACAAAGAGCTGTAACTTTGTGTTCCAGAATTGGTTTTAATCAGTTCTCCTTGCCCCCAACTGGGTGCAACTGCTCTGTAGCAGGCAAGCTAAGGGTTACACGGTTGATAAAATGAAGAGGTTCTTCAACAAGCACAGAGCACTTGAAAGGAGCTGAAACCTCCAGGCTCCAAAAGCATCATGTCCTCAGCTCCAAAGACCATTGTTCTTGGGAGCAGCAATTTTCCCTAAAAGCCACCAGCAGATACTCATTTGGGCTCCTCCATTTTTAGGGGACTGTTTGTGCCCTTCCCACACACAAGCTGAGCTGGACCCCTCTCAGAATATTACCTTCACTTCTGCCACCCTTTCTGCTCCCAAGCCCATGTTCCTGTAGCTATTAGAGACCTTGAAGACATCTTTGAAGAAGTAAAAATGGAAGTTTTTGGCCTCTTCACAAGCTACTAGGACATCACACACCACTCACACAAGATGGTTGGCAGCTCCCTTAGCATTGCATTTCATTGGCTTAAACACCCCTTTCTGTGGCTGAAAAGGGTTGCAAACTCATGATAGCAACAAACCTGGGTTGCAAAGTCACTCTATATTCAGGACAGCATTAGTCTCATGATCAAACTTCATCTCAGCTGGAAGGAACAGGATTTGCAAGTCACTGATGTTGTAAATCCAGATCATAAATTCACAGTATCTCAGTTCTCCCATGTACTGGCCAAGGATGTCACAAGCATCTGCTGCTTTTACCTGTATAACAAGAAACAGTCAAAGTGCATGAGCTTTTCATGCAAGTTTTATTTGAGACATTAAGACAGGGATGCTGTTAGCGAATACAGAACTAGTAAAGTGTTTTGAGAACTATCATGTTCTACTATGTGTTTGGAAGCAAAGTGGCTGAGCATATCTGTTTGTTATCCTGAGTAGATTTAGACCTGTATCTTTCAGGTTGTTAAACTATGATGGATACAACTCTCCAAGCGGCTCTTTGGAGCCAGCAGTTTTCCCTGTGATGCCAGGAAGCACATTTGCTCCCTAATGCTCCAGCCAGGTGGCTCAGAGGACACTGGTGCTACTGGAAGAGTCCCTCTGGCACAGCTACCTTAATGATCAAAGACTGAGTGAATGCAAAATGCCCAAAAGACTGTAAAAATACCACTAAATTAACAAGCCATTGGCAATACCTGTCAAGAAAAGAATATTAATCTTTAACATAAATGTCTCTAAAGATGAAATATTTCACTTACACAAAACCAAGAAAATATGAGAATTTTCTGTCACACTTGGATGCTTCACTTAGCACACTGATGAATCAAAATAATTGCCTGGTCCAGCATTTAGCATGACACTAAATACAGGGCTGCATCTATTGATCCTTTACATGAACAGCTCTTTGAGCCTCACACGAGTGCCTTCCTGCATCTGCTTGCTTCTTGCATTTTAAACCCAAGGAAGGAAACACATTTAAATGTCATATTCTGCCAGGAAAGCTGCTTCTCTGTGCACTTACTTTGTTCACCTTTGTCATGACAAGTACTCAGGCTGGGTTTCTCCATCATTTCAGTTACTGGTGGTTGCAATTTCCAATGAGGTTGGATGGAAGGACTGTTAAATGTGCCCCCAGAAAGCCTTCAGAGGGTTAGTAACTGGCAAACCAGCACTGAATCCTCTCAGCTCAGGGTTTTTCTGTTAGAAAATGTGCTCCTATAGGACCTTTTTTGTCCAGTTTCAATCAAACTCTGACATGCTTCTGCTCTGCTCAGTCCCAGCAGTGGTGTCTGCGCAGGCAACGCTCCAGCCAAGCATCCCGAGTTTTGACGTGATTTGGGTCCTCATCCCAAGCTCCAGCAAACGCCATGGTGCGATGCTCCTGGTTGCACTCCTCCTGTACCGTGAAGGCCTCATGGCATTTTAAATGTCTGAGCAGAGAGGGATGTTTCTGAGTGTGGAGTTTTTGACACCTTAGGACCTCAACAAAAGGAAGAGATGAAAGTAAAATGACCTCTGAAAGCTTTGATTTTCCAGGTTAAATTTCCATAGCAATCACAGAGGGGGAAGAACTGCTGTATTTGAAAAGCTGATTGATTTGGGATAATTAAAAGCATTCTCAAGTAAACACAATAAGAAATAGGCAAATTTATGCGAAGAGTATTTCAAAATTCACTGGCCAGAACCAGGGTAATGGACATGTAACAGCACTGCAAGACAGGAGGGGATCAATTACATGAACAGGGAATGACATTGTGCAGCTGTACAGGCTTCACCCTGAGTATCTTATATAGGACTTAAAACCCAGCCGGATAATGTTCATGCTTTAATTTGTATCCAGCTCTGAATTTCAAATACCTTTGTCTCAGAAATAAAATTAGCGGATTTCAGAGGCACGGTTTGATTCACAGAACTAATGAGATAAAGCTCCTCACTGTAAAAACCACAATGCATTAAATCAATAGGCAAATTTCCTTTGAAGGAATTGATATCAAATCAAGATTTGACCCTCCTGTGAACTTCATGGGCTGGAAACATCTCAACTGGCTTTCTTTGGAAATGTGGGTGCAGCTGGGTCAAAAGGGAAAAGCCATCATCCGGACCAAGCGAGAGCACAGGGCTTGCTTGGGAATTGCTTCAGAAGTCAGAGACACATCTTATTGCTGTGTTAGATGTTGGTTCTAACACTAGATCTTCCACAAAACCTCTTGTTTCTCTTCTTACACATTGCCTGCCACCTCTGGTGTTGCTGTCCCTGCTCATTCCCTACCTGCAAACATCCCTTCGCTCCCCTCAAGTCAGTTGTGTGCACATGCAGCAGCCTCACAAAGAAGTTCATGGATCATCTGCAGCTCCCAGTAACACTGGTGACATCCCCTGAGCCGTCAATAACAGATGGGATGACCTCTGCCACCGCAGCTGCTTCAGAAAAACAGTGATGGAATTCAATCTCACAGACCAGAACTGATGGGAAACAATAGATAAATAGATAAATGTAGACGTCTGAAGCCCAGGTGCAAGGGAGAGGGTGAAAGATGATGCTGCTGGCAAGAAAATCATGAAGTGTGAGGGATTCTCAGCAACATCCTTTCTGCTCCTTGCAGCCCCCCTGCTCTTTTCCAATTACAACAGCATAGCATCAATTTCTGGGCATTACTCCATGGGATGAGAAAGCTGTGAAAGACTGATGCAAGAAAATCTGTTATTTTAACACGGTGTGCTAATCGCATCCATCCACTGCACTCCCAGCAATCCAGCAAGGGTGCTGGCGGATGCTGAGCTCCAGGGTCCTTTCTAAACTCTCCAGCCCAGACACATCCTCAGCCCTTCAGGTGAAGGGAATCTACCCAGAAACTCCTCCACTAATAGCTCTCAATCATCTTAATAAGGTGACCTCAGCAGCACTCTTGCATCAAGACATGGGAAGCTATGGCAAACCCTTCCATGACACTGGTGGGGTGTGTGTGTGTGTGTCCTGGGACCTCCTATTCCCCCAGCACTGCAGTGGGCAAGACAAAGGAGCATCCCAGCGATAAAACAGTCTTGCCATGACAACAACCAGGCTGCCTGGTGTGCACAGCAGCCCAGTGCTCAGAGGCAGCAGGTTCAATAGCCCCCTGCTATAATATGTAATATATAACGTATAACATAACATATAATTGTAATATATAATTATAATATATAATAATGCTATAATAAAGCATCATTCTTTGCTATAACCCCCCCAAAAAAACAAGGAGACTTTTCAATATAGATTACAGAGCCTCCAGGTTAACAGAGATTAACAGCAAAGAGGTTTATTAAGCGTGAATCATTTCCTACTTGCTGTCCACAAATGCATTAGAGTGTGCTTTTCTTTTTTGTAAGCCAAATGTGTAACTGGCATTATTAGTTTCCTCCTCCTCTCTCCCTCTCCTCTAGTTTTTAATTAGAGCATAGAGGGGGGAAATGCCTATTTGAGATGAAGAAGAACTGGGGAGGGAGAATAATAATAATTCTGACTGCTTCAATTATTCCTACACAGGATGAGCCAGATTTCTGTAAGAGCTCAGCCTCCACAGTCGGCACCGGATCTGAGCTGAGGCCAGCACTTGGTGTGCTCTGCAGGACTGAAGCATTCCAGAGATCCATCCTTTATCCAAGTGCAGAGTGGGTGCAGGGCTCTGCCTTGGTTTGGTCCCAGGGGTGGAGCCCATCAGCCTCACCTGGAAACTGTGCCTCTGGGAAAGGAAAACTTCCCATCAGCAAAGCACTGCTTTAGGTTCACTGTCCCTGTCTTTGCAACTTCTTATGGTGAGGGATACCTTCATGTTCTGAGGGGAACCATCCTCCAACCTCATGTGTCTATCACCTTCAGAAGCTCTTTTTGAGGTGGATGGATCTGTTTGCTCATGTTGTTTGCTCTCTCCTGAACCTTCCTATTTCTTCTTTCTCTCAGTGCTCTTTCAAGGTTGTATCTCCCAAACCAGTCCCTCATTGTCTTACTCAACATGGGTACAACCAGCCTTGCTGCTGACGAGGCATACACACACATGCTCCCAGTCTCTTGTTCCAAGATGAACTGCACTCACTGGACCATATCATAAAATTACATGCACAGACCTTGGGCCAGGGGCTTTCTCCATCTCCTTTTTCTTTCACCTCTAGTTTGGGAAAAATCTGAGATTAGAGCTGGGAAAGCTACAATGGCCTTTTGGAAACCTGTTAAGTTTTCAATCAAATGCTTAAGGAATGTTTTTGAGCACAAATGTGCTGAACTGTAATTATTATTCCTGAATAAATACTATTTACAAAACATTGTCACATGTGTATCTATGGAAACCACAAGATACAAATGCCATATCCCCGCAGCTCCAACAGTTAATTCCATATCATTTCACCAACATATTTATTCCAGCAATTCAAATGCTTAATTCCAGCTTGGTTTCATTGCTAAACATGACTTTATGACAAGCACGTTTTTACAAAGCAGGTGTTACAGTGACAATCTCTTCCAGCCTGATCTCATAACCAGGAAGTTTTTCCAGCAGTGCGTTTGCAAAGCAGTGAGGAACATGCTGAGAAGGTTTGGGACAGTTCTGATGCTTACTGCAATGCACGAGGAGATGGGGCTGATACTTCCAGAACTGCAGAAGAAAGTTAAGAGTGCAAAGCACTAATCACTCCAGCTCCGTTAGTGTTCCAGGCAAGACCAGCCCCTCTGTCACCTCTGAAAGGCAACCAGAAGATGGAGTGGAGATGAGCACACTCTTCCTATGACCTTCCCGGTGTCTTAAAGCAAGGGGGTCAGTTGTGTTCAAGACTTACACGTGACAAATGAATTTATCTTGGTTGTGGATTCAGTCACACACAGCCCAAGCCATTTCAGGGCCTGTCTTTAATTAAATATAAGTGAATATGGGCACGGATTAGAGAAACCTCCAAGAAAGAGAAGAACTTGTAGCCCTGTCACAAGTTTAAGTCTCTCCCTATTTTGCAAAAGCCTGAACACCTTGTTAATCCTCTTAAATACAAGCTATAGACTCTTCTGAGGCAACACGCTTGCAGGAGGTGGTTTATCTCGAGCACATAATTCATTTTAAATGGAATTAGCTCTTTCCCACAGAGAGTGCTGCAGCTGCTCCCGCCTACCAATACCTGTGTGCACCACGTCTCACTAGGGAAGGGGAGGATGTTACCCGGAGATGTGCTGTCAGCTGCATTTCATACCTCATTCTTCCCCTACCATTATAAGGCCCACTGGGAAATTTGCTGGCAGAACCCCAGGGTAACAGGTTTACACCAGGGTAACAGGTTTACACCAGGGTAACAGGTTTACACCAGGCTGATTTTAAATCAGAGAATTCACAATATATTCCATTGAGCTTTAGGGAAGAGGCTGAGGGTTACAAAGAATAAGTGCAGTTACCTTAACCAGAAAACCTGGAAATCTTTTCCCTTGGTTGCTCCCTTGTTACCTGCAGAAGAGCCACCTCCAATCAGGAGGCAACAGGAACAGCTTTTCCCCGTACAGAGTCAAGAACCCAGTCATACTACAGGGTGAGCAAGAAGGGAAGGAAAAGGTGGCTATCCCCGGACTATGCAGCTTGCTCACTTTCCTGGCTGTCAGAGTAACGGAGACATCTGACTTTAAAACATAAGAAGGAAAAGAACACAGCATACACTATTCCCTGGAAACCAATAACTTGCATCCTCTATCTATTATATGCGAGCTCCATATGACAAAAGCTTAATGTCAGAGCTTTAGAAAAGACCTTTTCCCCAATGCAGATACAAGAAAGCAGAGGCAGGATTTCTGCTAACTCCAACCAGACTTGAAAGAGTCCCCAGGCTGCTGACAGCTCCCAGATATTCCCAAGGAGGAGTCAGGTTTGCTTCTTTGGGAGCGAGCCTGTGAAACCTGGCTCTTGCTTTCATCACCTTCAAACACAACTGGTTCTTGTATAAGCACGAGTGTGCCGTGACATTCTGGGATGCGATGCCAGCACAAAGCTGTAGGGTTCTTCCAATACAGCTAAAATGCTTCATGTGCAGAGCAGAAATGTGCCAAGAGAAAAAGCAAGGGCCTGGTGACATCCCCTTCCTCAGCTTGATGCTGCAGGGAAGGGATCATTTAGTCCTTCCCTTCGTTTCCAGTTATTACTTTATATCAAAGATCTACTTTGGAAGACAGTTTCCTGCTTTAGAAAGGCAAAAAACCCAACCAGAAATCTGCTACCTCCCCTAAAACCAACTCCAGACTGAGACTGGCGGTGCTGTGGGAAGTTCAGGTGCTTCACAGCAGTGGCATTCAGGGATGCAGCTCAGCAAACACTGGGAGCACTTCAGTAAGCAGAGCTGATTTGTTCCACTGCATCTGTGCAGCTAAGCCAGAGGAAGGCTAAGCTTCAGAAGGTGGTAGGAGATACCATCCCTTGGATGTTTGTTGTCCCAATCCAATTCCATTTATCCATTTGATTTGCAAATGGACAAAGCCTGCACAATTTGTAAATCGGCAGAGTTTGCCCAGCAGAAGTAAATGCCCTCGTTTTGTGTAATAAAAGGCTTAAAAGCACATGAGCGAAATGTGATGCAACAGGGAGACCTACAAACCCCAGTCATTACTGATGTGCAAAGCGCTTAGAAAATTAGAAATCTCTGCAACTTTTGATAGACAAAAAGTCATTCATCTTATCATTAAAGTCTAATGAGGATGGTGGCAACTTCAAAAATGCCAGAGCACGAACATGGTCTTGACGTGCTATTCTTTGAAGATAGCTTTTGATGCTTTTCTAAACAGAATAATTCCTCCGCAGAGTATTTGATGTTGATGTGCAAAACACAACTGTGACATTGAGCAGAGCCTCAGTGTTAAGAAGAATCCCCCCTACCTGTGACCTTCTGCTATTCCATAGGTGATTGAAGAATGCAAAAGCAAGCAGTCAACTCTCCCCACACTATCCTTCAGCCACAGACCCTCTTCTAAACCTCTATACCTGATCATATACATTCAACCTCGAGTCTACCTCCATAGTGGAGCATACATTTAAATCTTGCTCCTTCACTGCTTTTATTCCAGGATAGTTGATTCATTATAGCACAACCATAGAATGGAGAAACATGATTTCCTGCATGATCTCAGACACATTCCAGAGCCTCACCAGTTATACAGGCAGAGCCAACACTGGCTGGAGTATCAAAGAATGGTTATTATTGGTTTTGTAAGCATTTGGTTTGCCCAGTGTGGGCTGTGGGGCCTGCCAATGCATTTGCTGGCTGTGCCTCATGGAAAAATGCTGCATATGGAATATTCTGATTTGAATACCTTAATGGCAAGGAACAGGTTTCTTTTCCAGTTACAGGATGGGCTTTACGAGGCAACTTCTTTTCACCCAAGGCCCCCAGGCTCTGTTTGGAGAAGCAGGGAATTACATGCAGGACCCTCAATCCCCAAAGCATGGGACTAAGCACAGGGAAGGCACTGCTCCAATACAGAATTGCTGGGAGGCTCTGAAAAGGAAGGACCTAGACTACATATTTCTAGCCCAAGTTTAAGCGATAGGAATCGTAATCCAGCCGCCCCTCCAAGGATGGAGCTGAACATTCCCTGCTGAGTACCGCCACCTGCAGCACAGCCCAGCCACAGCTCCCGGGCTGCCCAGGAGGGATGCTGGACATGACAACTGCAGGAGCAGCAGGCTTGATGGATGGCCCTCTCCACTGCTCTGGCCTCTGTGCCACCACACTGGAGACAAGAAAAGTGATCTCATGTTATATATGCGATGATTCAGCTGCTGAGACTAACCCAGTCCCATGCTATCAGCACAGCAGGTTTAGCATCTCCACCAGCACTATAATTGATGATGGCAGAGCTGCATTTGCATCCTTCAGGACCACAGGGGGAGCGTAAGACCCAAAACTCCGCACACACTGCGAGTGACTGTTTCCATAATGGAATTTAAAACTAAGTCCTGACAATCAGTGCAAGGGGGACCTTTTAATGGATTTCTGCAAAAGAAAACCAGAGTCCTTACTCAGAGGTAACAGCAGCGACCTGACATCACTAACTGGCTACACTGCATACCAAGTGACTTAATGGATGGTTTGGGTTGGAAAGGACCTCAAAGCTCCTCCAGCTCCAGCCCCTGCCACGGGCAGGGACACCTTCCACTAGAGCAGCTTGCTCCAAGCCC
>WYDI02003008.1:0-17547 GCA_009867235.2 Psittacus erithacus | reverse complement strand
TAGTTAATGTAGCAATCCATAATGAATATGTATAACTTACGAAACTTTTAATGTATAAATTGCAAACGCGGGGTACCAAGGTCGGAATCAGATTTGGGTGCGTACCCCTGGTTCCCGGTGCCTCAATAAAGCACCTCATATAACCATCCCGGTGGTTATGTGTTTGTCTCGACGCTAGCAGGCTCAGACAGACTTGAAGTCCTTGAATCTCAGAGCTGTTTGTATTTTGAACAAGTTCTGCATTTTTGTAAAATATTTTTATTTTTTTTTTTCTGTATGGAATAGGTCTTGGTGCTGCATGGTCAAGCTGGCAGACCAGAGAGCAACGCTGACATGACATGGGGTTTGTCTGATAGTCTTGCCAGAGTCACTCTGTGACACTTCATTTTGTGTCAATTATTTCTGATTTATCTCCCATTGCCCAAGGCTACACTGAGGACCAAGAGGATGGACCTGAGGATCTTTTCCATTAGTCTGTACTACATTTGCAATACATGGCTATATGCATGCTGAATACCTCACCTTCAGATTACCTTTTTTCACTCAAAACAGCAGTTTATTGCTCAGACTCCTTTACCATAAATATTAGATTTCAACTAATGCCACTTGAATCTACAGGTACTGCCACAAAGAGATACCTAAAAAGAAAATATTTGATGCAGACATCATGCCTCTGTTAAAATTTGTGGGTTTTACATGCTCAAAGCAACATTGGCCTTTTAAGCAGAAGTTCATTCCTTGGTGGGTAAAGAGTTACTGATTTTTGCAATCACATTTCTTACTCTAAGCAGGAACGCCTCATTTGTGCTTTCCTCCTTCTTTGTTCACTGATACGAGAATAAATTAACAGCACATTTTCTCATGTATGCTTTCTGGGAGGCACTTTTAACATGGGAATTCAAACAGGCAATGATCATCTATGTCTTTTAAATGAGAAAGAATACTTGTCCAACTAAATCCTGGCTACAGGTGAGATTGTCTTAAGAAGGTTAAAGAAACTGTTTTGTGAAAAAGATTGGAAATCATTGCTTTGTGACAGTGCAGCTACAAAACATCTGACTTCATGCTTTACTTATTGGAAAGACTGGCAAATATATACAGAGGGTGGTTATTAATGTGATTAAATCTCTAAGAGTTAGAGACATTTGATGCATGCAGTCCATGTGTTTTCTGCTTTGTTGTCTCATACAGTTTTGCTATACGGAGATGTAATAATGTTAGGATTATTTGGTAGTTTCAGAAGATGAGGTTTTCAAACATTTCTTAGAAGCCTAGCTTTAAGCTTCCAATATTGAACACCAAGCTCACAAAGTGGTCTCTTTTGTGTTTGTGGGTGAAAAGGCATTGCTCTGGAGTATCAAAGAAGGTCTGCCCTACAGAAGGATGTGTGGGGCACAGATGTTCATGAGAGCACTGGCCAGCCTACCGTCACATTAGGGGCAGGGCAGTTCGTTGATGAAGACCAGTGTTTGGAATTAGTGGGTACTATTGCAGGACAGGTTTTAGTAAATCAGGTGATTAAGCACAGAATACTCAAGTGATTTCTTGTGGCATTGAGACTTACTCTGAGCTTGCTGATGGTACTGAGGAAAGCATAGAAGACATGCTTCATCCTTGCAGCTTCCCTCACTGCTGCCATACCTCCATCACCTCAGCAGTAACAGCAAGTCTCCCCTGTAGGTCCTCCCCTTATCCAAAGCTCTCCCTCTCCCAGGACAGGAGTAGTCTGGGTCTCTGCAGGTTGCAGGCCTTGCTTATGCCAATGAAATGCTTTGAGCCTATCTTTCCAGAGCAAGTATCTCCATACTTGTGCTTCTTGCTCCCTGATGCCTGCTGGGGAGCTACTGCCAGCAAGTGTATGGACATGGGGTCTGAATCCATCCCCCCCAGCTGGAGAGGATGCAGCTGCTCTCAGGCCTGTTCAGAGTTGCAGCAGAAGTCCTTGTCTGCTTTTCATGCCACTGTCAAAGCCGAACTGAGGTTCATTTTCCTGTCCCTGGAAGGTGATGGCTGGGCCGGGGACTCCGCATTTCCCGCCATGGGCAGTGCAGGCTGGCAGCCTGGGTGAGCAGCCAAGCTGTGGTTCTGAGCCAAGGAAATCTGTTTAGAAAGCCCTGTTAACTAACGTAACACTAAGCTCCATGCTCTCCTTATTCTGGGCGAGGACTGTTGGGTTTAAAAATTTGTCCGCTATTACACACCTTACATGCCAGACCAGCCTGGGACTGACTGAAGCATTCACATATGTGACCATCCTCATACACCACAGGGACAAAGTCATCCTAGCCCCATTACAGCTTTGCAGGTGCAGCACAAGTCATCCTAGCCCCATTACAGCTTTGCAGGTGCAGCACATCCCTGAACAGCTGGGCACCAGCACCCTGTCCCTCTGCTGTGTGCGTGGTACAGACCTGTCTGGAATAAGCTTTACTGAACAGTGCAGAAACATGCCCTCAAAGGCACAAAGAGTTAACACAGCGCAATTTTTCTAATAAAGCTACAGGCATCATTTTTTTATAAGCTATAGCAGGCTGTGTGACACCATGTAATTTTTGAGGAATTTTATACTTTGCAAAACAACAATACCCTGTGTCTTTTAAAGACTGTCCTTTTTTTTCTTCCAAAAACATCAATTTGTTTTATCCTGATTGCATTAGTAAATATTGCGGTGAAGACATTTAATGATGGCTACAAAGCTGCTTTTATTTTACCTTGTGAAGGGACATTTTAGAATTTTATCAAGCATATTCAGCCACATCTCAAGTAAATGAAAAATATAAGGCACTGTATATGTGCTGAAGTAGTCTTTACAGGAATAAATGCAACAGAAAAGCAGTAGGCAGCATTAACATGTTCAAAATATCCCAAACCCTCCTGTGGTCTATCTGGTAAATAAGTATGGCACAGAGGAGTAAAGGTAGGAGCTACCATGGTATCTTTTAGTGCCAGCATGCTACTGATGAAAGACAGTATAAGCAACTCAGTACCCCAGCTCTCCCCTGCTGCCTGGCTGAATGGGTTGAGAATTATGAGCAGCACCCCTAAGGCTGATACAAGAGACACAGCCACCTTCCAGACACTCTAGAGGGGATCCCAAAGAAAATCTATTCTCTTCTTGGACATGTGGTTCCCCCTTTGGCACCCTGGCTGGGATAATATGCTTATGCATCACTCTTTTCACATGATCATGCGTAAAATTAGACCCAGTATGACTGAAAGGCAAAGTCAGGACTAAAATGCAGAGACCATCCAAAAAACAGCTTCTCTTGGGATTATCTCTCACAAATGTAACATAACTCAGACCCTGCTGCTTTGGGCAGGAAAGTTGAAACAAACGACCTTTTAGTAAGTCAGTTTTCCCTATTTTGTTTAAATAAGAAAACTGTAGTCCTGGCTGTAGGGTCCCCTTTGGGAGCGAGAGGACAGGGAATAATATAGGGTTGATTTATGTGAGAGGAGGAGTTGACTCTTAGTCTGAGCTCAGAATGGGTTGGAGGGCCATTGCCCTGTGCTCTCCTCTGCTGAGTTTGGAGGCATTTGGTTCATTGCTGTTGTGCTGGCTGCTCCTGGGAAGCTGAAGTGCCCTGGGAGTCTCAGACTGCTTTTCCCAGGCATGAGAAGTCATAGACACTCACTGGCACCTCAAGCTTTAGCTCCCTCCCTAATGCAGGACCTCACAAACTTTGGGAGCAGCAGTCATTTAGGGGGCTGGAGATTGAAGTTCACCACCAGCAGAGTTCATCAGCTTCCAGAGCTGGAGCAGCCTGATAATTGCTTTAGGCCAAATGCTGCAGCTTATTCTCCAGCCGCAGCTTTGCCACGTGCTAGGAATGACTTCTTTACTGACTCGCTCCACAGTCACCCCTCCATTGAAGGACCACCACAGCCCTGCTGCTCTGTAGTCATCACATAACCCTCCTATGAAGGGAGAACACCTTGCTTTTTGTTTTGTTTCTGTTTAGCCCACCATCTCATTAGCTCCTCTGAATTATTCTTCAGACACTCTTTTTCCCCTGCCCTCTAAGAAGCATAAACCTATTTTCTGATTTAAACTTATTTAAATGTTTGCTTTTCTGAAGCATAATGCAATTTAATGGAATCCTTGACTACTGCATATGCTAATTGTTGTTTTGCTACCTTATACTTTACTACATTGTTTTAAACCATTATTTTCTTTTTGATGGGTATTTCAAGCCATTCTTTAGTAGCTATAAAGGACATAGTGAATTGTAATAAAAGCAATGTAAGATAGGTTTCATCCTTTTGAAAAACAAGATAAGAAAGTACATTGCAAAATACACTAATATTTTGAAATGACAGAGTATAAGAATTAGGGTCTCATGAACCTAAAGATTACTAATGAGAAGGCTATTTACTTTTTAATGACATATTTTTCAAGATGATGTTAAAGGGGCAGTATGAAGTAGGCATTGCCAGTGCAAGACACTTGGGAACAATGTGCAAATGTATACAAAGCTGTTTTGAGGGATAAACAGAGATATATGTTGCATGTGACTTAAAAAAAATCAGAAGTAGATTAAGCATGTCATTCCCTCATATTTTGGTGGCACTGAGGCATGTGTATAAATTCCAGTGGGTACTTAGTAGCATCTTTACGCATCTAAAGACATTTTGAAAACCTTGCTTATTGTGTCAACCCTAAAGAGCCCCACTAAATAGCCATTGATGTGACTTCTCTCTGAACTGAAAAACTTCTGAGATACTGCTTACATGATGTCATAGTTCATGCTCTTGATGAGCTTGAGTTCAAGTCTGTATTCTGGTGTCATAATTTTTTATTATTATTATGACTATAATTTTTATTATTACAATAAACAACTATACTTATCTGGAAGAAAAATGAGTTCTTTCCACTAGTGAAAGAAACCAAACAAATCAGAAATGAGGCAAAAGCATACAACAGTGTTGCTTTCACATTCCTCCTATTTAATTTGAAAGAATGCCCCTTTTGTGCTGCCACTGACGCTGCAGGTATTATAGTTAAATGTTGTATTCATATGGGACTAGCCCACTAAGGTAAATACTACCTTAGTAGGAGATTTTTGCAGGGTTAATCAGTTCTCTGGTATTCTTTCCAACTCTATTTGCTTTTTTCATGCCAACCCTGTTTAACATTCTTTCCATGACTTTGATTCTTGCAACTTTACACTTATTGATTGCTTTCACTTATTTATTTTACAATATGAAGAGAAAGTATTATTTTCTGATTGCGGTATCTAATTCTGCTTCAACTACTGGTTTCTCCTACTGGCAACAGTACTCTGCCATGTTTTCCAAAATACATCGTCTAAATAATTCTGGTTGTAGCTCACTTTTCATAAGCAAGGAGCAAAAGGAGGAGAGATATCTAATGCCCCTCTGATGCTTTTTGGTGTACCACCGCACAACAGAAAACACATAGAGAGGCATATGTCTCTTTCATATATTTAAAGCATTTCTTTGAATTTTTTGAGACCTACAAAATATTTCACTTATTTTTGAATTAGAGAATTTTGAGAGAAAGGAAATAGATTTGCTTACCTAAATAATAAGAAAACACTAAATACACCAACAGAAAATTGCACCCAGAGCATTTTCACAGAAGTGACTAGATCCACATCCATGTGATGAAGATCCAAATGGCCCTTGGGAAGGTCAAACTGATAGCTGAGCTGTATGATTCAGGACCCACTCCTCCTTCCACATAATAAACACTACAGAAATTAAAGACTAAAGGAAATATGCTGTCCTAGTGACTTAATCAAATGGGTTTTGAAAATTCTTGCTCTGGGAGTTATCAGGAGATGATGATCACTGGACAAGCTTAAAAATGTTTATTGCAACAGCAAGGCTTTCAAAGTGAATTTCCCCCTTAGAGATTGTTGCCTAAATAAATTCAGACTATATAATCTAGCAAGATTGTAAGGCATTAATTTTAGTGTTTCTAGAAAATGAGGACCCTGAACTCTGAAAATAAAAAGCCTGGAATGAAAGACTTATCTGTTCAAATTAGGGAGCTGAATTCAAGGCTTGACTTTAATAAATTTTGAAAAACTCAAAGGTGGACATGATGGGCAATAAACCACCTTTGTGTATATTCTCTGAATCAGATTGTCACCCCACAAAGTAGCTAAGACAGATCTAAGAAATTTTAAACTGGATAATGCAGGTTATCCTAGTATAAGGTCATATTTCCTTAGTGTTTCTGAAGAAAATTCACCTTTCATACCAAAATATTTATGCTGTAAATTCTAAGAACCTTACTATGCTATGTCTAAGTATCTCATATTTGCTGTCTCACTAATTAATATTGTACGTAATATTGGAATTCCTCTTCTGCTTAGAAATAACACCCGTTACTGGTAATGGGAGTCATAGTTACTTGTTAAAGAAGAGTAGATGTTTGATCAAGCTGCAGTTTGCAGAGCAGTGGGTTAAAAAATATAGTACGTTCTCAACTTTAAATTTCATAGATGATATGTTGGCCCTGTTGAAGTCAATTTAAATTTTCCCATTGATTTCTAGTGGTGAAAGCATTCCACAATACAGGTTTGAACTGTAAAAGAAATTAGTATTATTTAAAGACATTTAATGGCTGAATTCTGTTTATTTTTAATTCCCTTGGTTGCTTCACATTGACCAAGAGGAATTCATTCAGAGGACTTTGTGGTCTGATAGTTTATTGAATATGATTTAGACATATGAGAAAACAGCTTAAATCATATGGCATTACTTTCAGTTTTCAAACTTCCCTTTTATAACCAAGGTGGTTTTTAGCATAGCAAAATAAAAAATTCAGATACGTTCCCCTGCAAACCTAGGAATATCAAAAAAGCTAAGACAGACATCCCAAATATATTGTTAGTAATGACCTGGCTTTGTGCAAATACACAATATATAGATACGCTTTACATATATCTGCCATCTCCCTCATTAGAAAATGAGCAAAAGTGGATAATTTTGAAAGAATGTTCACAAAACTGTAGTACAGAAAATCAGGTTGCAAGCTGAGACCCTGCCTGCCCATTTTTGCCTAGAATCACTATCCCCAACAAAGGTAGCAATTCCTGAAAAATTTATTTTAAAGGATGCATTAACATCATAGAGCTGTTTATGTACTTCACGAAGTTGTTATGAAATTGAACATGCATTTTTATTTTACAGTGTATTAATTTTCAGATTTACATGTTTAAAAAAAATGACAATTTTGTGCCTATTTGAAGTTAAAGGAGATCATTTAACTCACAATGTCATTGCAGCAAGCAGGGTGATTAAGCTACCACGGGGTATTTGATATGACAAAATTACTTCAGCTGCTATATATTAATGTGTATATGTGGACTATAGTTTTAGAGAATTAAAAGGAGTTTTTTTCTTTTAATTTAAAGATATTTCTTGTATAGCTTTGGTTTTAAGTTCTAGAAAGGCAGCTTGGCTATTTTAATATTTTGTAAAGTAGAAAGAAACACATTTCTCACTATTAAATGCAGTGCAATATACTATTTACATAATGACATATAGAATAGGCACGTGTGTATTGCGTTTTAGACAATGTTGTTGTTGCATAATTTATCCACACAGTATACAGTTTTCCTCAGTGAGGGAATACTTTCAACATATTCACAACACCCATACACTCCAAATATTTGGACCACTCTGAGATGTTAAGGGAGTTACTTCATGAGACAGATCACATGCTCTTGTTTCTCTGGGAAAATTAGGTGATACCTTAATTAATGCTGAATTGCAGTGGAATTCCATGTGAGTACTTACAAGATTCACGGGCTACAGAATGAGTTAATTATGATCAGTGTTATTACAGTGCATACCAAATGAGTTAATAATGCCGGCACACTTAAAATGAAGTGTTATTCAGGGCCGTGGTAGAACACATAAGGTTAAATATTATGTGATGAAAGGCATTACACGCACAGCAGGAAGAAGCAAGACTCAGTCTCGGTAGCTGCACACTCACACGGGGTCTGCTAGCATCACACACACTTCATATTTGAACAAGTCAGATACACATTTTCCTGCAGAAACAGTATTCAGCAACACTTGTTAGCCGTGGTTAATTTTTCAGGAGGAAAAAACATACCTCAGAGAAGAGGTATTTTGTAGCAGCACTCTGAAAGTTCCTTTCTCTTATACAGCTTTTTTTGAGATACCTGTAATGTTAAACCAGTTCACTGACAGGACACTGCAGACAGAAAGAATACCTGAATCTCCCACAGCATGCTGCCCCAAGTCATGCTGTTGCTTACCAGACACTGTGGACTCTAGCTGGAAAGAAACTATAAAATGCAGCAATCTGTCTTACCTAATAAATTATTGCTCTGTAACCTTCTGAAGATAACCTGCCTCAAACTCATTGTGAAATTTTTGTTTAGATATATCACAAGAATTGATATCTATTACAGATTTGTAAGATGTGAAAGCATCAAAGGATTTGATCAGACATAATTATTTTTATGTCCACTACTCAAAAATATGCTGAAATGAATTAAGGGTTATTTGGCAGCCAGTGGGAATTGTGTTTATAAATGTGGAAACAGCTGACAGCAAATGGAAGTGTTAAAGCAAGGAAACAGCTTTTAACTTCCACTCATCAGGTTTGCAATAAAAGAATCCCTTTTCCTTATGAGGGCTAGGCTTTAATCCATGTACAGTTCCAGCAGCTTCACTGAAAACCCACAGTTCATTCCATGCTCATAGGCATGGCCAAGAGATAAAAATTTGCCCTCTAAACTTTGCCTGGTTCTTCACTGGCTCTCTTATTGTCTGCAATTACAAACACATAATATACAGTAACCCCTGGTGGGATTAATACTGGTGAAAGGATAACATGAAGACTTCCTGCACTTTTCTCTGCCTTAACCCTTTGCATTTTATCTCTATCTAGAGATGCCTGTATTGCTTATCGTATGTGCTCCCACCTTTACATGTGCATCACATGGCTGCAGGTTTCGCTAAAGACAACCAAGCACATACTTGAAACTCTGCTGGTGCTTAACGCATGTTCTTCAGGGAAAGCATGCAGCATCACTTTCCCAGTCTGAGTTTTAAGGTTTTTAGTAGGATCAGCCTACTTTATGCAAAAGCAGGCACATTGCTTTAATGTATGACAGTTCAGTGCAGTACTCCTGCCAAGTTCTCACAGGTTGGCTTCTATTTGAAAATCTGTTTCCTTTTAAGCAATTTGTGATGTTTTATGTTATATCAATGAATTATTTTGTTACATCTTTATTAGATTACTCCACTTCCATGCATTCTAGACATAGAAGCTAAAAATACCTAATTCGCTTTGAAGAAATTCCCCTCACAGTTCTAGATTAAATGCAGTTGTTTTGGTTTGAAAATAAGTGAACAACAGAAATCAAAATAGTCAGTAAAATAGACAGCACAAGTTAGACTGATGCCAGGAAACTATTTATGAACCTGAAGAAATACCCTTTATGGAATGAATGGTGTCTGACCTGTCTACACTTACGATATTCAAAGATAACCAGCAAGAGTAAAATTCACCACTACTAGCTGCACTTTTAACTCAGAGTACATTGCAACTTTTGCATATAATTTACAATTTCAAAGATGTAACTAAGAGCTGACTGTGTACATCGCAGGCTTAATCCTAGTATCTGACTTTATCAAATGATGGGGTTCTCTTTCATTGCTGTGCTCTATGTTATTGTGAAAATCAGTAGCATTTCCAATAAATTATAAATGAACCAGTATTAAAGGCTCTTCGAAAACCATACAGTCACCTCCTAGTCAACTCTTCTATGCTTCTATTAGGATCCTTTGAAAACCATAGAGTGCCCTCTGTTGATGAGAACGTGTCCTTTTAACATACTAAGGGTCTCACACAGCAAATGTTAGTTTCATCTTTTCCAGTGCTTCAGTTTAAAAAAAATTGCTAATTTTGCAAAAGTGAAGTTTTTCACTTCACGACTGATGTTAGAATACACAAGTATAAAAAACCTCCCAAACCACAACCTGCTACATTGCTAAATATTTACACATAGTACTGCTGATTAGAAAGATACATACCTGGCAATGCTAGTTGAAAGCAATTTCTTTCCCTGCATGTGCATGGGTATGCACGTCTGTTGATTGGTGCCTACTGACCCCGACATTTACACATGTTTTTAGTAATGAAATTTAGTAATGAAATGAAAAATAGTATTTTTAAAAATTTGGTGCAAACAGATGCCAAATGCCACAGAATACAGTGAGCTACAAAAATGTGTAGTAAATGGTGATTACTTAATCCTATCATGTTCTCCCAAAAACAGCTGAATGCAGCTTTTAGCTCCCATCTTGTCTCTGCATGATGCAAAAAAATTGATGACCCGGCTTTCTGGTAACTCTTGGAAACTAAGTTCCAGCAAGCCTTGATAAAACAGTAAATTTTATTGCAATTTCTGAGCAGAAATTCATGGGAGGATGAGAATAGGTTTTGAGTTTTGTTTTTTTTTTTAATCTTTTTTCTTTTCTCATCTGTTTGCTGTCTGAGTGAAAGCACTGTTATACTTAGGACTGTTTTGCGTGTTAATTGATTGAGGATGTCAACACTGAAAGTGATAGATTTGCATTAAGAAATGCTATAAAATAGCATATCCTCTTAAATACTTTATTGAAATGCTTAAAACAGGCTCACACTTCATGGTGAATCTTGAGATAAGTAATAGCGTATACTTAATATGGTAGTTAATTAAATAGTTCCATTTATCTTGCGTCTGTATCATTGTACAGTTAATGATTCATTTGTAGAAGTAATTGTTTTGTGCTATTTTGTAATAAAGGAAAACCAATTTTCATTCTTCTGTAGCCATTTGAAGACATACTAAAAAAAGGAAGAGTTGCATAGTTTTATTTTACTGTATTAGGACTTCCGTATTAACTGTTGAAGAAATAGGTTCTAATGCTGAATATCTGTGTATTCAGAAATATGATAGCAACTATGAAAGCATACAGAAAATTCACCTTTTGAATAAGGATAAATTGGTAGAAAATGCAGTAAGTTATGCCAGTTCCTAATGCAAAATATATAGACCTAAGCAGAAGTCTAGAAATTAAAGAGGAAAGATACAGAAACTCTATTCTTTAATGATCTTGCCTTCTGCAAGATTCATTTTCCAAATATGATTTTTTTTGTCTGATACTATAATTAAAACATGTCTTCATGAAAATGATGTTGTATTAAATTGAGAATATCTTAATACATTTTTTTAAAGTACATTCATCAGTAGTATTTTTACATATAATCTTCTTTTGTCAGGTTCACAGATGAAACCCATTTCAGTTGTGAAATGGAATATCTCAAATATATTTTTGTGGAAGGAAAAAAACTCCAGAATAAATGTCAAAAGAAAAACATGAGTGTGTTTTGGAAAATTAATGATATAGGTTAACATTAATAGTGATTATCATTTATTTGCTTTGAGATCTTAATGATTTTATACTTTCATACACATTTTTGGTAACTACTACTGAAAAGTAAACTAAATTTTTAAAATAATATTTAATAACATACAGGGGAAAAAGGAGTAACCAGATAATACCCCTTGCATTTTTTAAAAGAGGAAAGCCTCATATTCATGAAAAATAATATAGTATTTTATTGCGAAGCTGAAAAGGAAAAAAAACCCCACTTTGAAGTGTGCATATGTAAAATATTTCCTTTGGCTTACCCGAATAATTTTAAAAGATTGCCTCAGAAATAATGGAAGTAATATGTACAAAAACTTCCAGTATAGAAGACTCTTATTGCAGAATATTCCCATAGCAATAGAATATTCCTATTTTCTGCTTGTCCCGGTAGCCACAAGAGGGCACTCTGCTTTTGCGTGTAGTGTCGTTTAACTACTGTTCGTAGTATATGGATGTGTTTTTTGCAAGTATATTCTATTTTTTTTCAATTTTTTTACTTTTTCTTCCTATTTCAAAGATCGCATATTTTACCACTGTACATAATGTACATAACTGATGAAATGATAGGATAAAAAATCCTTAATGAGTTGCTATGCTTCTACAACTTCAACCACTTGATTGACACATCCCTGTGGCAGCTGCACTACTGGAACTCTTGCAAACACGTTTTGTTGAGTTGAGAGTATACGACACAACCAAACCCACCACTGATGAGGTTTGTTTTATGGAGAGATTGAACTCTGACACAGCATTAAGCAGAAGCAGGACTCACTCTTCTGAGTCACATCAGAAGCAGGGGCAGACCTTTTTTGCTAGCTGAGAAGAGGGACTAAACTGAAGGAAGATAGTGTAGGTATAACCACACCTTCATGAAATCTCATTTTATTGTTAGGCTGTGCCTTGACTGTGAAGTGTTCTACATCCAACAGCTAGTTGTAAGTTGTTCTCCTTCTACCTGCCCCTAAAATAGATACTCTATTAATCATTTAAAATGTGATACATAACAGTATTTTTTCCAATATATATTATCTACTGTAATATATAATTTTTTTGTGCTATACTTAAGTAAGGAACCTGAAGAAAAGTAATAGGTATATTTTCAAGCTAGACACCGAAGACTGCCTTGTTTTTTAGGTATCCTAGACTACATATAGCTTTGAACCATGCAAGCCTAATCTGCTAACCAGATTTTCAAGTAAGCTTTCCAACAACAAGGCTGTCTAGGAAAGAAGCAGTGCAATCCTTTTTATGCCAAAGCATCACACATTTTCAGAAACACAAGGTGCTTTTCCCTGAGAGCTGCATCACAGTGAGGAGAGGATGTTGGTGTCTTCCACCTTTTCAGTTTTTGGCAGTCTATCTCACCCTGGAAGACCCTTCACCACATTTTGTCATTACCAAAACCACAAGTAAGCTTTGCCCTTTTAGCTTGCCCTTTACTAGACCCTTACTGAGTCCTGGTATATAGAGTCACATAGAAAAGACGGATAACATTTGCTCTATAAGTGGTTTATCTATGGCACATTTCAAATGTGTGCCATCTTTCCACCAGCTTCAGCTCAGATGCTCAAGAAAGTGGGTAGGATTTCCCCCATGGAAACTTTCCTTCAGGAAACCCTCCCCCTGGAAACCTTCAAAGGCATTTCCCTCTTCATGCTGACTGAAAAGATCTGCCTTTTTCATCTCAAATTGCTTAAATTTCAGTCTTTAGTTACATGCTTGAACTAGGTGGATCTTGCATGCAAGAATTTCTAGCAAAAGCTGCTAGAACAGCACCCTATAGAAATCTGGAGGTGTAGAAAAGAGTTTTGTAAAACAGACAAGCAACCAAGAAACATGAATTTTATAACATAAATGGTGTTTTCTGCATGACAACATCCCTGGGGTACTGCCTGAATGATATCAGAGATGTCAAACGTTCACAGACTATTAAAAAGTAGGTATGACACTTTCACAGCTCCCACAAGGGTTGTACTGTTCATTTCATAAATGGAGTAACAGGTACTAAGAAGTTGGGGATATTACTGTAATATCCAGTGTGATACCTGTGATAAATGGTTGTAAGAGATAACTAAAAGCACAGTCACTCAAACTGAAATGTAAAGAGGTAGATTGAATAATGCTATTTTTTCTCGTCTCTGTCCTAATAACTTTGGTTTCATGAAGGAAGCGAAACACAACCAATCAACAAGATGGGCCTAATACAGTTGAATGAAGAAAATTCCCTGTATGGCCTTGACAAGTATCACTTGATAAATTCCATCCCCTGATCCTACTACCAGTCTTTGTAGATGTGCATCAGGTTACTGTTTTTGTAATGCATTTCACGGTTATATATTGATCACATAATTGACAAAATAAGCTACAGCATTCTTCTCCCTCTAGAGGGAGAGGAGAAAATGAATTATGGGTTTGATTTGGTTTGGGGGCTATTTAGAGGGGTATTTACAACGTCATAGCTGTTAGAAAGTCTAATCATGTCAGTGGTTGCTGGATGAGACTAAATTCATCCAGATGTTCCTCTCTATTTTTCTGTAGTTACTTGTGGTCACTCTCCACCCAGCAAGTCAGCCATAACAGGAGATGACATGAGTCCAGCACCTCCATTGGCAGTAGCTGCAGAGATGGAGACCTTCCACACCCCGTGCAAGCCAGCAGCTGTGTGTGGAGTTGTATTTCTTGTTGGCAGCATTTCTTCAACCAGCTGCTGTTCCAGCCTGATATCTGTGTTCTTGTTTCAAAACTGACCTTTCTCTAAGTTATGGACAAAAGAGGAAGAGCAATCTGCTTATGTGTATTTAAATATGAACAGCTCTGGAAAAGAAGAAAACCAGTGTTTTGAAAGGGCCTTCAAGCTTGAGTCCTTGATCAAAGAAAATACAACAGCTAGAGGCTTCATTTCCTTCATTGCAATGCTCATCACCTGTGTTGTTTGAATACAGAGGAATTTCCCCTGCTCCACTACTGCTGCTTCTGTATAATTTTGTATTCTTTATAGCAAAATTATCAGGAAAGGGCAGGATCTAAGCAACAGCCACAGCATTGATGGCAGCTGCTGGAAGGATGATGAATTATACAGAACAGTCTGCTACTCTGGCAAGTAATTCTTTTCTCTTGTTTGAAACTAGAAGGCACAAAGTTGAAAATTGCTCCTGGCTCTAAGTAATGAAAACACAACATATTCTCTTCATATTGAATTTATCAAAATGTGAAAGTGCATTAAGTCTCAAGTCAAATGACTTCCCAATTAGCCAGTCAGGTTTGTATCCATGAAAAATGTAAATTACAGATGAGTGATGAGATCTTGTACTTGTTACTGTTTTGCAGTCTCAAACTTTTTAGCTAGAACGGTAGTAATAAATAACGCTTCTAAATGCTCATGCTGTGAAATTGTTTGCTGTTGTGAACACATCCCTTCACTACCTGCAGGTGCAGCAGTGAAAGTACAAGCACTGTTAATCACCCCTAAAGCGATGAAACAGGAAAGATCCTTCCTGCCCATGTCTTTCATGTAAACCCAGTGAAATGATGTTATGTTATGTTCAGGAACTCAACAGTGCACCTGGTTAGAGACTGGGTGCTTTAACCCCTCACTTCTCTCCTGCCTCTTAGAAAGGTCCTTGTTTAATACAGGAAAGTGTTCTGACCATTTTTGGAGAAAACAGGCGGAAGTGTTGTCACATGGCTAGCTATGAAGGGACCAGCCCTGCAGGTTCTATGTAGTCCTTCCCAGCAGGCAGGTGGTGGTGGTGGCTGCTACACAGCTCAGCAGTAACTCCTCTCCTCAAGGGCACTGAAATGGCAGCCTTGAGGTATAAGTCTGCCTTCAATCTACAAATATCAGTTCTCAGGCTAAATCTTTGTTTTATTTCTTGTATCCACCTGATGCCATGGACTCACTGTAACATTTTTCCAGAGGTTCAGCTAGTGCCAGCAGAGTTTATACTCGGTAACATGTATTTGTGCTTTTTCAAATTCAAGGATGGTCACTATCCCCACTGTTGCAGACTCAATTGTGATCCACTGATTACATAATTCCATTATAACACTATTTCTATCAGATCTTTTAGAAGTAATCCACTGACTCGCTGGACAGCTGCAGGCTCTCCCAGATGATGCCTGCACCTATTGCTATTCTATTTACTCTTCAGAGTAAGGGTGTCATGCAGAAGTTAAGAGTCAATCTAATTTGTTGTGCAGGTATTTCATAGGTGAAACTTATAACACTGCAAATATATTTAATGTGTTATGGAAACCAGTTTTACGTAGTTAATGGGGTTTTTTTTATTTAATCCCTTTAGTTGATGATCTCTGATTCTTCAGCTAAATTCATGCATCATCTAGCCTATACCTCTTATCTTGTGCCTTAAGTCGTCAGAATACTCTATGCAAAGACGTTTGACAAAACAGGTCTGACAGCTTTGTAAAGGGACAACAGAGCTTCAACACATGTGCAACTTGCGTTGAATATTTGAATTTTGAATTTTTCCACCTTGGATATTTTGAATTTTTCCAACTTGAATATTTCCATCTGTAATTTCCAATTTTGCAAGGAAAGTTTTTCATCCTTTGCACAGCTCAGTAAACTGCCTTTTTTCTTCATATGGAAACAAGCTTCATCTAAATTGCTGCTACTAACTGCAGATGGCTTTTCACTCTAGATTTTTGGGAAGAGCCTTTATGCAACAACGCTTTGTTGCTTTTTTTTTTTTTTTTTTTTTTAAAGGGAAGAGAGCTAATTGAAAAACAGGAGAGCTGATAAAACACATGAGCAAGTTGAAACAGATGTTGATTATTCTGACTTTCCTGAGTTCTTCTTGATAGCTCTGCTCCATACTTTCCCTAGCAGTAACACAAGTGATAGTATTATGGCCCTAACACATTGGTCTCATGAGTTTTATTTCACTCAGCCTTGCAAAGTGCTTTGAGAGATTTCCTGATGTCAGCGAAGCAGAAGAGAGGCTTTTTTTCTTTTTTTTTTCTATTGTGCCTGGAAATTATAATGTTTAAATAAAAATAATCTATATTCATGTTTTGTTTGAAAATAAAGAAATGAATGGGATATTTTACAATCAAGATCACTTCGCGTTTGCAAAATTTGCCAGCAATCAATCCTCATGCATGGAAAAAAAGTCATGTGATAGATCTATGACAGTTACACGATGAAAAATCATTTAATTTATCTCGCACACAGTTACTGTTCTTAGAATCACAGAATCACAGAATAATTAGGGTTGGAAAGGACCTTAAGATCATCTAGTTCTAACCTCCTGCCATGGGCAGGGACATCTCCCACTAAACCATGTCACCCAAGGCTCTGTTCAAACTGGCCTTGAAAATTCTTCATTTGAAACATTTCTCTCAGCTCTACTGAATAACATCTCAAGTCTATGTACATTGTGATGCAACTAAAAAAAAAAGTAGAGTATCTACATTTCTATTACTTCAAGATGCGTTTTGTTTTTTTGGTTTTTGGGTTTTTTTTGTTTGGTTTTTTTTTTGGTTTTGTTTGTGTTTTTTTGTTTGTGGTTTTTTTTTGTTTTGTTTGTTTGGGTTTTTTTTATCTTCCTTTAAACAGAATAAGTCTGATTTAGCTGCCGGAATAGATAACTTAATCCAAACACTTGCTACTGCAGTAGAGGATGTTTTGTCATGCATTGCATGCTCTTTTCTTTCTCCGTCAGTGCTGTATTTTTCAAGTAACAAAAGGATAGCACTGCACAGCTTCACAGAATCATAGAATCGTAGAATAGTCAGGGTTGAAAGGACCTTAAGATCATCTAGTTCCAAATCCCCTGCCATGGGCAGGGACACCTCATGCTAAACCATGTCACCCAGGCTCTGTCCAACCTGGCCTTGAGCACTGCCAGGGATGGAGCATTCACAACTTTCCTGGGCAACCCATTCCAGTGCCTCACCACCCTCACACTAAAGAATTCCTCCTTATATCCAGTCTAAACTTCCCCTCTTTAAGTTTGAACCCATCATCCCTTGTCCTATCACTACAGTCCCTAATGAAGAGTCCTTCCCCAGCATTCTTACAGGCCCCCTTCAGATACTGGAAGGCTGCTATGAGGTCTCCACACAGCCTTCTCTTCTCCAGGCTGAACAGCC
>WYDI02003007.1:0-31678 GCA_009867235.2 Psittacus erithacus | reverse complement strand
CTCCCCCCCTGCCGGCCTCGGGGCCCTCTGTCACCCTCCCCGCCGTGCCCCCGAGCGGGCGGGCCCCGGGCCCCGTCCCCCCCTCCGCCGAGGGGGTGGGCAGCGGCGGCGTGGAACATGACCTCGATCCACTTCGTGGTGCACCCGCTGCCGGGCACCGAGGACCAGCTCAATGACCGGTGAGAGGCAGGCCGTGCGGCGGGGAAAGGAGGGGAGGGGCCGCCCTGGCGGGGCTCGGCCCCCTGTGGGTGAGGGGAGGGGCCGGTGGCGGCCGGCCGGAGCGCGGCGTGGCGGGGGCACCGCGGGGAAGCGGGCGGCGCCGACCACGGGGGACGGACCGGCACTCCCCCTTCCCCACCGCCGTGCTGCTGTCCTATAGCCACGCAGCAGGGCCCCGGTGCTTTCCTCTCGTAGGAGCGGAGCGGGCCGCGCCGCACGCACCCGGTTTCTCCGGGCGGCCGTCGCCGTAAACTTTGCCCCGGGAGGGCGCGGGGATGGGCGGCCGTGACCTTCGCCGCGGGCCCGCCGCCCGTTTGCGGCCTCGACGGTGATCCGGGCTGCTGGGGGATCCTGGCGTCTGTCCGGAGAAGTGGGCTTCAGAGGATGCCTGGCCCAGCGCGATGAGGAAGGAGCGAGCGTGGCTGTGTCCATATTAATCAGAGATGGAGCAAGGCAGACAATGCAGATGGGGGGATCGCGGTGTGTGTGGGTGAATGATGGCAGCGAGGATAAAGGAGACGTGCGCTGGGGATGTTACAGGCGCAAGTCCCCACAGTGTTCTCTGCGTTCCCCCTCACATGTACCTCTTTTAAAATAAGAAAAGAAGCCCAATCTCCAAATTACTGGTTGTGTGTGCCTTGGCTGGGGTGGGAATGACAGCTAGAACAGAAGCAGAGCCTGCTTGGAAACTGTGCAGCTAACTTCTGTGTTGGACTGGGGGACAGAAATTGCAGGCTGGGGGGAAACTTGAATGGTTGGGAGAAAATAAATCCGTGCACCAAATTTTCTTCATTGCTTGATGTGTATTTGACAGCATTCTGTGTTTCTGTTAAATATTTCTTGTGTAGCAGTTACTAATGGTATGTGCTACAGCTTGCACATTTTCCTTGTATTCTTTTTATATAGAAATTCTTAAGAAGTGTGATTGCTCATCTTTATTTTTTTATGAATTTATGTGTGAATAAATCGAGATCTTTAATCATCACTGGATAGAAACATACTCTTTTTGCACTGTAGAAAAATGTTACTTAATTCTTATATTTTTAAAAAATTTATAAACCTTAAAGTGTGGGCTCTTGGTTATATTCTTTTGGTTTTGATCTTGCCAGGTTTCATAGTAGGTCAGGGTCCACCTCATTTCACTCTTGTTTGTAGTTAGGTCACTTTTCCTAGACCAGTCTTTGCTGAGATGCCCCTATTAAAACATATCTGAGGTTTGAGGGCTTATGATGAGGAAAATAGGTCATTGTAAAGATAAAATCTCTGCTGAACTACATCCATCATCCATGTCCTTAAACAGGCAAGAGAAATTTCTAATGATAAAATAGGTCCAAACCCTGAAGTGTGTTAGTGTGGAGTGTATTTTGTTTTTTTTCCTTAACCTGATAATACATTTTATAGGATCTTGCTTCCTAGGAGGCTTGCCCATTCCTAAGGGGTTGATTTGCTTTCTCCACATACATTTAAATTTGACACGCATCATCTTCCTTTAGCATGACAAACTGAGAGATGATGCTGTACTAGGAGTTTTTCTGCCTTTTTGGGCTGTTTTGATTTAGGGTAAGAGCTGGACTTTGAACTTGAAAGGACCCCAGTGGGTTTTCTTTTTTTTTTTTTTTTTTTTCTTTCCTTCCAATTTTTAAAATCTTGTTTGAATGTTGGTAGGCCCTTAGAAAACATTTAACGTGCAATTATCACACTTTACACAGAGTGAGAGAGCTCATTTGTTTTTTTCTTTAATGTGACCAGTTTTGTTGACTTATTGATGTTAAATATGATGCCCCTTCACTCTTCATAATGCTTCCTTTTCTTTTTTAATTTTTTTTTTCCTTCCTACCACAGCAGCAGCTCTCACAACTTCTATTTGATACAGGAAGCTTCATAATATGTGGTAATTAATATATGGAGAAAGCTGAAGAAGTGCTATTAAGTAGTGACTGATTTTGAAAAATCAAGTGGCTCCTTGATCTGAGCTGCAAGTCATGAATTACCACTTTATAAATACAGTTTTAGTAGAAGTGCAGTAGCTGTGTATCAGAACTTGCAATGCAGTGAAATCAGAATGATTCATTAATAGGGTTCAGGCACACACGTGTTGGAAATGCCAGTTCAATTTTATCAGTAGTATTGCTGCATATTGCTGTTCTGTCAATATAGATCAGGATCTAGATAGCTTAATACATTCTCATATATGTGCTCATATATAAGGATATTGGAACATCTCATGTCTCCATGATTTTTCTTCTCCTCTCTCACACTTTATAGACTTTTTTGAGTCTGTGCTGCAGGCACTGATCAGTAGCCCAGGTGAGGTTTTTTCTGTCTGCATCCTGAATGATAATTGTTTCTCAGAATGTGATTTTGGGACCATAATTCTGCATTGCATGCTTTCACTTGTGGTGTATATTGAACATGATGAACTGTATTGTTTTCAGTAATGGATTTGTCTTCTGCACCTAAGGAGTAATCACATTTTAAACCACAAGGGATTTAACGCTGCAGTGCCTGTGTGTTCAGGATACATGGCAGTTTTGAATTTTTATAATAAAATATTTGAAACATTATGTGTAATCATCAGCAGAGATGTGTGAAGGGGTGAAGTGTGTTTGGAAAGCATCCTTCTCCTGAAGTATTGCTCTGCTTTTAGCCTCCAAAATGTGAGGAAGTGGGGTTGGTTTTATGTTTTTTTCTCAGTTTGGTCTAGTTTGTGTCGCTGTGTTTTACAGTTTTTATTAGATTTTTCTGTGTAATTTGTTGTCCCTTTTATTCAAGCAGCAATGTGGAGAATGGTAAAACTTGGAAAAAGAAAGGAAAAATAACTGTAGTACCACAAATAATTAGGAAGACTCTGGAGCATGCCTACTCATCATCTGAAAGTACTTCTTAAGTAGTGCTTTTGGAAACACTAGCTAGTATTGTACCTTGGTGGTAGTAGACCTCTCTCAAGTAAGTTGAAGTGGTGTAGGCTTGTTCGTGGTATTCACTCAGATATCTGTAATGTATTTGCACTGAAGAAATCTCAGAGAGAATAGGGTTATATTTAGTTTTGCAGTTGTATTAGGATTCACTTTTTTAAATGGATAGTAGGTTAAACTTCTGTTTAGGATGAACTGAGGTAATTAAACTTGTTCTGGTAAGTTTATTTAGGAAGATGGGTAACTTGGAATTTCCCCCCAAGCAATTGGTTCTCTTCAAACTGAGTATGAGAAATTTAACTGGAGAAAAATTGGGTAGGGCTTGCAAAGTATTGGAATTGTAAATAATTAATGGCTTTAATCTTTGAAAAATTGGTGCATAGTTTCAGTTGCAGTGGGTGTTAGATATATTTTGTGGTTATCCGCCTGTTCCATGTGTGTTTCAGGGTTGGAGACTTTGTGCTTCGGGAAGGAAGTTTGCCAGAGTTTCATAGATAAGAAATACACTAAGAATAATTTACTAAGATTGACTTAATTTTGTGTTGGGTTAGGAAGTGGGTGTAACTGAGACAGGTACCTTTTCTTGGCTATTATGATACCTCACAGGAGCAGTTTAACTTGCTACTCTGCAGAATGAGGAGTCCGTTCACTGTATATGAACTGACCTTCAGGGACAGGATTTGTCTCAAGGCTTTAGGTTTGCTTTTGCTTTACATGAAGAAAATTCTAGTCAGCTAAGTTATTTAAGTCCTAGCATAGGGTAAGGTGTTGTTTTTGAAGTGGTCATTGATGCAATGTTAATATGTTTTTTTTTCTCTTCTCTTGAAGATGAGATGTAGTGAATTTGATTAGATAGAGGGTATTCTGAATTTGAGTGTTAAGTGGCAAGTAATAAATTTTCTTGCAGTAAGTTCTTTGAGACAAATAATGTGACTGAGAAAAGATTGTTTGAAGCTACAGTGAGTATTTGTGGACGGTCAGCTTTGGAGGAAGAAGGCATTATCTTGCTCTTGTATGAGTTTGTTTTTTCTTGATAATATGTTCAATGCCTTTCTCTATTATTCAAATGTTACTTACTTTAGGCCATGCCTGAACTGAAAGTGTACTTTGCCTGGCCTGCATTGTTTATATCCTCTTATAATCAATTTCCATGGAAAAAATACCTAGCAAGAACATACCCTTTGAGCCTGTGCCTATGTATCATGTAGTTTATGTACATGAAAACATCATTTCAAGGTAATAGGGAAGTGATCAGTGGATATGTGTGCTGCTGCTCTGACAGATTTTCTTAACACCTCCTGCCCTGCTTTGCATTCACTGATGAGCAAATGTATTAAAAATCCCAAGCAGATGTTGTTGGAAGGAGCTGGTGTAGGGTGTGGTGTGATTCTGTTCAGGGAGCCAGTGATGATGTGAAGCTGATATCCTGGCCTCACATGTTTGTGGGAGCCATGCATGGAGAGGGAGAGAGAGCTCCTGGTAACAAAAGTGTTTGTTTAGCCCTAAACCTCCCCGTTCTGTGGTCGAAGACACGCTGGGAGAGTACCTGTCCTCTTTGAGGACAGGAAGTTGGGGGAAAGAAGGAATTGACTGAATTGTTATTAAACAGAAACCCCTCAAGTTGTGAACAGATAATACAGTACTTTTTGTAGCTCCAGTGATTTTATTTTGGTGCACTTTAAGCCGCTTCCTAATCTACTTTAGCGAAAGTGAAGTTAGCCTGCCTCAAACAGGAATAGATGATTTAATTACAGGAGAACCATTGATGATGGAGTACTTTAATTCTCTGGCCTACAGTTACTTGATGAGACTTAAGTAATGTAGAAGTTTTGACTTTGTTTCTATGATTTATTTCTTGAAAGCATAGCAAAATTTAAATTGACTTCTTTTAGAAGAGAGTGAGGGAATGGCAGGACTGTCATAGAATCATAGAATAGTTAGGGTTGGAAAGGACCTTAAGGTCATCTAGTTCCAACCCCTTCTATGATGGCATTATTATTATCATCACACTCTCAGTTAGAAACAGGTTTTTGAAAAGAAAATGTTTTAGCTGCACCAAAAGGTTTGAACCACCAGTGTGGTTATACAGTGTGTTACAGGATTCATGCACTGAGAATCCGTGCATTAAGATTTGATCTTATTTCAGTATTGTTATTTAAGGATGATAATTTGGGGAAGTTAAGAATCAGAACTTACACATAAGCACCATTTCATGTCTGGTTCAATGTGAAGGGTTACACAGGCCAGAAGTCTGGGCCTTTTTGGGCTTTGCTCTGCCAGGGTTGTCTTTTGGTTGCAATTGTTTGCTAAGCCCTCGATACTGCTTTTGGATAGTGTGTATGTAATTGTCTGTGAATGTTCTTGCTGAAACTTTCCTGAGATGTTGCAATTAAAAGTAATTGCTCTCTTCTGAAGGGGGAAGCTTTCTTTTCCCCACTTCTTACCTTGCACTAACTTCTACGTGTCTGATCCCACAGTAAACTGACTTAATTTGCTAAAATGATACAAAACTAGCCCTGATAAAATGAAGTAAATACACTGGGAAGTTGAGCTGGTGTATCTCCTGGCTGGGTAACCATTAAAATAGCTGGATAAAAAGGGAGGGTTTTGAAAAGTACTGCAGGAGAAAAGAGTTGGGAGTAAAGAGCAGAGAAGAGGAAGCAGGTTTGAGTTCCTTCCATTTTGAAAGCAGCAAGTGTATTTTGGCTACTGTAATGTGAAACTGTTCTATGAATGTGATCTGGACTGAAAGTAGTTGTGACCTGTCACAAGGAATTTAGTAAAACAGTAATTGGGGCACAAATGTTGCCTCTTTTTTCCTCCTCAAATTATCTGTGAGGCTTGAGCATATTTCTTGTTAGACCAATGATAAGGCAAGTTTAATGGAGTATCATATTAATAACCATGCTTTAAGCATGGCAATGCAAATCAGAGCTGTCAGAAAACAATGCTTTTAATTCTAAGAACAGTAAGGTTCAATGACATTTATGTGATAATTCTTGGTAAAAGTTAAAATCTATAATTAATAGTATGCTTCTGAGGTAATTTTGATGTAGCATGTATTTATTAAATGTTCTAGTTGCCATGTAGGATATTTCTGTAAAATGATGTGTGTCAGAAATTTGTAATTAATCTGTAAAATAGGTAAAAAGGACATGGCACTTTTTTCCCCTTAAACTATCTAAAGTTTAAGTAAATAACTGTTCAGTACACAGTTATATTTACATGAAAAATTACTTAACGCTTGAGGGAAAACAACCAAGGATGTACCATGGCAAGCTCTGCAGCGTGTTATAGCTGCCCTTTTACAGTTATGGCAGAATTAACTGTTCTTGGCTTAACTGGAATAGATGGTGGTATGTATTTGAAAATCAGATAAAGGAGCAGGGGTTTTGAGGTAGGTTTTACTGCAGTGATTACACTAGGTTTCAAGGTAGCTTTTATTGTAGTGGTTATGCTAACAGCAGTTAGGTAGTTAAATTTGCAAGATTCTCCCTTTCAAAGCTGCTGTTTTCTTTTTCCCTGCATCAACTCAAGAGCCACTTACCAGAAGAAAGCCATATGCAAAACCTACTTCTTCTTTTCAGTTGCATAAACATTTTTTTAGGCTTGAATTCAGTGAAGTCCAGGACAAATTTGGCTAAGTAACAACTTCACATAGAAGACTGCAATAGTTGGCATCTGTATATGCTCCAGCGAAGGCATGGGGACAAAGCTTAGTTGTAGTGGCTAGAGGATTTTAAATTGGGAGGAACAAGTGGGAGAAAAAAATACTGAAATAAGTGTGCATATGTAGTTTTCAAGGTGTAAATATATTTCGTCCAAGCTATAAGCCTGTGTCAGCTTAAGTGAGGATGGTCACAGTACTAGCTAGTCCACTACAGCAATGATTATTCAGGTTTCAGATCTTAATTTTTTCCTCTTTCTTGCATAGAACTGTTTTGACAATAAACTCTGTGCTCTACTTTTTTGGAGTCTTTCTGTGCTTAAAAGCCTTTCAGTCAACCAGCGCTGCTTCCTTTTTTCTTGCCTTTCCCCTCCCAGCAAAATGAACTATTTTGTTTCAGTTAAAGAGCTTTTTGTTACATTTCAGAGAGAAAATATACTACCACACTGGTACAAAGGTATGAAATTTGCCTATTTGATATACTGTAAAACTGAGTAGAAAGGTGTAAGCTGGGTGCACTAGTCATCTGTGTTTATGTAAAACTGCCGGTTTGGTTCCAGTTGAGTGATGTAACTCTTGAATTTGCTATCTTTGAAAACTGTTGTCTTCGTCTCACAAGGCTCCTGCCAGCACTTGTCAGGCGGAATTTCTCACGGTAAATATGCTTCACCCTGTCTTTCAGCAAATCAGTGTGTTTTACAGTGCCAATCCACATTGGTATAAAAAGGTTCTGAATATCGCCACCTTTTTGTAACACCCCAGCATGATTATTTGTGGCTGTTCTAAAAATTATTTTTAACATAGCATCTTGTGGTTTGTCTCATTGGCTGGTTTTTGCAATCCCAAGCCTGTTGGCGGTGTGCCATAAGATGTCTCTTAGCAATTCCTCAAATTGTTTACAGCCACCATGGAGATGAAATGTGTGCTTTCTGCATTTCTGTTTTGTCTTTTTTTCATTAAACTGGTTACTACCTTTTAGCCGAAAGATGCCCCAAAATAGCTTTGCTCCCTTATGTTTCTGATTTAGTGTTATGTGATGATGTTTTATTAAAGAATGCAGGATGAAAAAAGTTTTAAAACATTCACATGACTAGTACTATTTTGGACATGGACTGTGTTGAAACTTCTCACTGTCGTCCTCATTTTGTTGCCAGCCATGAGATAAGCTAATGTAATTTGTGACGATAGTGTAACTTAACAGATGAAAGCATGAGGGCTGCTGCAGATTGCAGTGATCTTCTGAAATCTGTCTTCAGAAAAAAAACCCAAACCAAAACAATACAAACCCCAAGACATTCTAGGGGGTGTGGTTTTTGTTTGTTTGTGTTTCTTTCTTTTTACTCAAAGTAATGACTTTTGTGAATGGTTGGGAATATCTTGAGTAATGGAGGATGGTTGTACCCATGCAGCTGTAGTTTGCCTGTTCATTAGAAAATAGTCCAGAAAGAAACTGTGTTTTGTACACAGGGCTTGGCGGTATTATTTTCTGCTGTCATCTCTAGTTAGGCAGGATGCTAATTTTTGTTTTGTTTTTTTTTTAATGCTGTGTAGAAGTAGTAGTTGGCTAGTTTAAGCTAAGCCTGTGTTAAAACAGCATTTAACAAATTTGCTTAGTCTTTCATAATGCTTCATTCGCTGGTCTGCATTAGGTTTCCTTTAACTCTCACTTTTCTCATCTTTGGGATATGCATAGGTAGGTCGAATACAAGGAGATGGATCTTTATTAAGGTGTCTCAATTCTCCTAAAAATTGTAACGTCACGATATAGTTTCTGGTGTGGAGGCTGGCGTTGACTTAATATGGAAAAATGTTGGTGCTATAGCGTTTTTACAAAAAACCTAACTGGAAAATAAACACCTATGTGAATGCAGTTGGCCAAGAGCTATGGGCCTTACTCTGTTGTCACTTGAAGTCATTGGGTTTGTCTTTTCCTTCAGTAAGTGTGGTACCCTTTTATTTTTTCTCATTTCACAAATTAATTTTCTTAAATGTGTCTGTCCATGTTTATTCTTTCATTTATGGTATGAAGTTTTGCTGTTCTCTGTCCAGCCTGACAATGGTCAGGGCTGCTTTTTTTTTTTCTCTTTCTAGTAAACATCAAGAAGTGCTCTTCTAAAGATTTATGGCTTTCAATCCATTCTGTATTGTTTCTCCTTTTAATATAACTGAGTTACTGTTGTCTGACCTTTACTAAGGATTTCTCTCTTTAAGTTGTTGAAACTCCTTTTTTCAGCTCTAACCATACTTTGTACATTAGTAACAGTTTTCCTTCTCCTTTTTATTTTCTTTTCTCTTTCCTTTATTTTTCTCCCTTTTTTTTTTTTTTGGCATTATTTACACAATTTGCTGAGTTTGGTAGAATATACCTATCTCTAGAGCAAGGATTTAAAGGTACTTAATAAAGCATTCCAGTGATACAAATCATAGCATCATGTTGTTGTGAGGCAGATTGATTGGGTAGGCAGGATGGAAGCTGGCCAGGCTTGCCCAGCTCTTGATGGGAGGGCATGGAGGGTAACAGGCTGTTTGCTGCAGTGGCTGAAGCTTTCTTTCTCTTGTGGTGCAGAATCTGTATTTGGCAAGATTGTTACCTAAAATAGTATGGCCATAGGTAAAACATGGAGCAGGAGGTACACAGTATACTGCTTCCTGAGTTCTTGTAGAGGAACCAAAACACTAGTTATGTTGAGGGGAAGCACCTGGAGTTTTGTGGCTGTGGTACAGATGGAAAAGAGAACCTGTTTTCAGCAATGCAGAGAAGTATTGTGATGAGCTGCACACCTCAAAACCTGTGGTTTCTTTTGAGTTATTTTGCCTGCAGTGTGCATTTGATAAAGTGATTTGGCTGCTTGTTTTTCTGGCATGGTGCTTGCTTTCTGCTCTACTCCCTGTGCCAGGCCTCATTCCGTTCCTATCTGAATCAAAGATGCAGTGTGTGAAAGGAAGGTTTTTGAAGATGTATGTTTAGTAGAAGACAGTGCTGGGTGTGGAGAGGAGCATCTGATATTTAAAAGGCATTTTTTAACACGTTTGAAAAAGTGACATGCAGATAATACTGTGATATTAGAGGTTTTGTTAAAGGCTTTAAGCCTTGGAAATGGAAGAATTGGCAAGTAAAGGCCTGGACATGCTGAATGATCTTTCCCTATTGCTAAAATTAATTCAGCATGTGAATAAGCATGCTGGACTTTCTTGCAAAGCAATTAGAATTCAGTGTCTTGTTTGTGCTTTGTTTTTAATATAGTCACTTGTATAAAATATACTGTTGCTTTTCTCTAGCCAAGACACAAAGAATTTAATAACGTGATAGTTCCTTCTTCTTAAAATATTTTCATAGCCTTTGAATGCTCTAATCAAAGGCTGTTTTCCAGCTTCACACATAGCGGTAACAGCTTCCAAAAGCTTAGAGCAAGAATGAAGGGGAAAATGATGCTGAGATTATGATTTGGCTTCCCACAGTAGCCTCAGCTGTGACCAGAACCTGGCTCTCCTGGCTTCAGGTTGGTGTGCTGGTCCTTACAGAGCTTCCTTGGTGGTGCATAATTAACTCTTGAAGGAGCTTCCACAATGTGTCACAATGGGACACAAAAGGGTTTTAAGGTTTTACAATGACTGGATTGTTATTTTCGTATCTTTTTTTTTTTCTTTTTTTCCCCCCCCCTAGTGGAATCACTACAGTAATGCTCTGTCAGTAAAGTAGGATTCCCCCTAACCTCCCCTTTTGTCTAAATATGGTCTTTTAAGTTCCATGTGTTCTAGTCAAACCACTGTACAGCTTCCTAGCTGCATTTTAGTAGTTAGCATTCATGCTGCTCAACATAGTAATACTGGCTCATCCTATTTTATGTTAGTATTTTTAAAGTATCCTTGAAGACAGCCATGGTGTTGTAAATTCCTATTATCTACATCTTACTCTCACGGAGGGATATACTTACTGAAATGATGGATAACTAAATAGCTTACAATTTCCATTGTTTTAAAATTCAGAACTTCCACACAGCTGAGTTGGTTGATCCAGTTGTTTAGCTTTTAGTGGTTTTCTGGCTGAAGCAATAGCCTTCTGTTAAATGCTAAACAGAAACTTTTTGCAGCTGCAAGAATTTTGTGAAGTTGAACAGAATCTGGGAACACAGAATGATGATTTGGTGCACTCTACACCAGGGAACGGATTTCTGTCTTGTATTGCCTGAATCTGCGACTCATGTTTTTGGAAGTCTGCTGTCATAGAATAACATCAGATTGAGGCTGACTCATTCTCCTGTAGGGTATTTTTTCTTTTTTCCACAGAAGTACCACTAGGTATTTAAGCAACCTGTAGCTGTAGGATTTACTACCAGATCCTCTGGATATTGTGTTAAATAATGTATGTAGGTGTGCTGTAACTTCTGTGAACTGGTCCTGTCAGGATAGTGCCATTTGTGCCATCTGTGATTTCTTTGTTTATATTCAGACTTTTCATTACAACAACTTTTTTTTTTCCCCTCAGACACTTGCCTGACCCCTTGGTGTAACAGTCAGCTCTCAGCCTTTCCTCATTTGAGAGGTGCTTCAGTCCCTTAATCATCTTTGTGGGCTTTTGCTGGACTCTCCAGAATGTCCATGTCTATTTTGAACTGGGGAGCCCAGAACTGCATGCAGAACTCCAGCTGTGGCCTCACCAGTGCTGAATAAAGGCAAGCATCCCTTCCTACAGCCTTCTGTCAGTGCTTTGCCTTAAGGCAGGCCAGGATACCATTCCCTGTCTTTACTGCAGGGCATGCTAGCTCATGCTAGTTCAACCTGGTGTCCAGCAGGTTTCCCAGGTCCTCTTCTTGCAGAGCTGCTTTCTAGCTGGCCAGCCCCCAGCACGTTTTGTTGCATGGGGTTGTTCCTCCCCATGTGCAGAGCTTTGGGCTTCTCCTTGCTCGAAGTCAGGAGATTGCTGTGCTGTGGATGGCAGCGGGATCCTCTGGCATGCCAGCTGTTCCTCCCAGTTTGGTGGGTGTCTCAGCAGACTTGCTGAGGGTATGCTCTGCCCCATCATCCAGATGGTTATTGAAAATAGTGAACCACAGGACTGGACCTGGTATTGACCCCTGGGGTACACTGCTAGTCATTGGCCTTCAACTAGGCTTCATGCTACTGATCACCACCATCTGGGCCCAGGTGTTCAGCCAGTTTTCTGTTTATCTCTTTGTCTGCTCATGCATTCATACTTCAGGAGCTTCTCTGTGAGGATCTTGCAGGAGATGGTGTCAAAAGCCTTACTGAAGTCCAGGAAGACAATATCTACTGCTTTTCCCTCATTCTCTTACGCAGCCATTTAAAATCTGCCTTGCTTTCTTAAAACTAAAATTGATGTTTATCTTCTCTGTATGGTGAAGAAGATGGGCAAGTCATTTTATCTGCCTCTGCAGTATGTCTTTAATTCTCAGTATTAGATATTGGTGGGTATCTTATCTTTAACCTTCTGATGTTGTTGCTGCTGTCCTATATTTGCCATTTTTTCTTGCCCTGGTTTAACCTTGTTGTGGGGTAGCTTATACCTAACTTTAGATATAGGTCATTGTCTATATCAGTGTTGTTATATCATGAAATAATAATGGTCTGCTGTAAGGGAGTTTACTTCCTGCAGTCATTGTATTACCTGAAGACTTTTCAGTAGAATTGCAGAAAATTGTTTTCAGGATATTACTTTGTTTGATGTTTGCCGTATTAGCTTTCTGCTATAGCTTACTGATTCAGCACAGTGTTAATATTGTTCAAGAGAGAACTATTAAATGGTCAGAACTACATTTATTAACCAAACTGACAGTCTTATGAAATAGAAAGTAAAGTTTGGGAGCCATATTCTGAATTCCCATGTGGGTTAATACCATGCAACGTAAGAGTATCTGTTACAGTCAGACAAGGGGTCTGTCTTGTTTTCCTTCCATTTGTGGTAGTGGCCAGTTCTAGATGACAGGAGAAGAGTGTTAGAATAGGGCAAACATACAGTGATGCTTTTCCAGCTTCTATGAATTTTCAGCTCGGGGTTTCCTGGGCAGTAGGTGTTGGTTTAGTATGTAATAACCCAATAGTCCTATTTTATATTTCTTGGAATGAGGAGAGGATGTGGTGAAGGCATGGTACATTTGATTACTGACTGAGTGGAGCAATGACTTTCTTTGTCCTCTTGTTTCAGTGATCTGTGTATTACAGTCTAAGCACGTCATCCCACCCCACTGCTGGGTAGCATTGGTTACCCCAGAGGCTGTCAGTTTGTACCTGTGTGTGGGATTTTTTTCTTTTTTTTTTAATGTGCATTACTTTATATTTTCTCCAGGAAATTTTATTGTCTGCTTTTGTGTGATGCTTAAGCATTGTTTTACATGGATGCCCCCCCATTACTACCCAGAATGACTTAAAGCACACTCTGATCTTTTCCTCTTCCCCCCTGTGCTTTCCTTGTACTCATTGAGGGAAAAGAGGTTTATTTCTTCATTTATTCAATTAGGAGAAAGGTGCCTGGTACAGAAACTGTGGAATTCTGTTTCTTTAGAAACTGCTTTCTGATGTTCGACATGGCAGTTGGGGTTGGGATCCTTTTGTATGCTGTATTATGGCATGGAAAATAGCTGAATGTGACTTTGTATTGGTGACAGCGTCCAGTGTCCAAGACATCCTCGGATTGGGAAACAAAGATATTTTCTTAAGCTTATTGGAGTCCATTTTCTGCATTTCTGTGACTGTTTACATGACACCAATAAACAGGCGCAGGCATTCATTTTCATGCGGTTCAAGGTAGGGAAGTGTGATAGGGCTTTGAGCTGGAGGCTGTGCGGCACTGTTGGGCTAAACCTATTCATGGCCACGAAGCTGCCTTCTTGGTCTGGCTCCCTATGCTTGTAGCACTTCAGTGGCTCATCTGAGGGATGGAGATGAAGGTTGTATTAGTTCTTCTGTAATTCTTTCTGCTCTGGTGTGAAAGTCTCTTAAGTTTGTTGACTTACAGACTTCATTGACTTATTAAGTTTGGTTAGAAAAATGTACCAGGGCTAAATTAGTTTTAGTTTCCCTACGCAAAGTTGTTTGTCATACCAAGCTGGTTGTTTTTTAAATGCACTTTCCTTTTCCTCTTCTGCAACTCTTACCATCACCATGTAGTGCCGAGGTGAGGAAAGCTCCTGTGGTGGGGCCCCTGCCCAGTAGTTTAATTTTAAATTGTACGAATAACTCTTTAAGGTTATAAAGGAGCAACTTGAGGAAAAATCCAAGAGGCTTCTGAATATTGTGTCAGGGACTCTGTAGTGTTCCTGGCTGAGTACAGAAAAGCTTCCTTCCTTCTGGAGACTTGCAGCATGCAAACACTCAGTTTTACATCTCTGCAGTTACATCCTTTGTTTGAATTGCTTAACTTCAGTGATTTTTTTTACTGTGTGCTCTTCAAAGACATAGCTGACATTTAGAAATATAGTCTGAAGTTGCAGAGAAAAATGAAAAATAGCTTCCTTTATATTGTTACAGAAATTAATCTCTTGAGATGGCAGAAATTGTTTTAATACCTATGAATAAATGTGCAAGATGTACTGTCATTTGACCAAAGCTGCAGAATGTCAGATTAGATATTAGCACCTGTAAATACTGCTTCTGTTCAACAGTGAATAAGTTGTTGATAGGAAAATTATGTAAATCTTGCTGCATGAGATTTCTATTTACAGTTCACTTTGCTTTTCATGTTACTTGCCTCCTTGAAAAGGTCTTGCAGATGTTCACTGCGTGTAGTTGATGTGGGTATGGGTTTTTTTCTTATTTTTTTTAACTTAGTTTCCTAACACAGGAGAAGGATGCACATACATTCGTTGGACTATTCTAAAACCTTATAGCAGTAAGAGGGTTCTGCTTATGTCTTATGTCCTGATTGTTGGTGTGTGAGTGGTTGCTGGCATGATGGAGGTACTTGAGAAGGCTGAATATTCCTGCAGGATGACTGGCAAGGTAGGACTGCTACTTCTGAACCACCACAGGGAACTGAGCATGGGGAAGGTGCTATAGAAGTCTATAATGTCTTAAATCTCACGACAGCCTGCCAACTTCAAAACAATTTTATTCTCACAAATCGGGTAAAAGCGCAAATTGTAAACTAGAATTTTGCTTATGTGGGTTTAGGCACTTGCTAAAATAGAGTAAATATACTTGAAAATGTACTGAAGTCCAGTTTTTTAATAAAATACTTGGTATTTTGAAATTAAGTTTCGCTGTAGCTCTCTTGCACTTCTGAGCCTAACTTGGTTTTATAAAGCAAGATGTGGTAGAAGGATGGGTCCTCAGATGAACTTCTCTGGAAATAGAAATTATTCTTTGAGACAAAGAATATCTTGCGAGGAGTAAAAGTGTCACTTTTAAAGTTGAGCTCCTGTAGTCCTGAGCTGGAGCCTTTTCAGTTGCTTAGTGTGAGCAGTTCTCTCCTAGTCTAATCAGTTTGGAGAGACGAGAAACTGTAGCTGCAAAACTTCAAATCAAAGCAATCCCAGCTTGGCTTGGACAGACAGACTTTTTGTTTTCCTCACAACTGTTTCTGGATGAATTTTGGGAAGGATATTTAAAGAATGTGTGTCTTAACACAGGAGCCCTCATCACTAAGCTTTGTGTGTAGTGGCAAGTTAGTGCATTTCTTCAAAAATCTGTGAGCAAAATACAATACATGTTGCTTCTTTGTCCTTTGAAATGGTTTAATGGCTTTAATGGACATTTTTCAAAGCTTAGCCTGCCCAGGCATTCATATTGGAGATATGCTTTATCCAGAGAGGTCTCAGTAGACGTGTTGACCTTCCTTATTGCAAGAATTGATTGAATTGTCTCTGACGGTATCTCTTCCTCCAGTGCACTGTCAGTTGAAATTACTGAATTGTGCTGTTAAAATTAATGTGATCTTACATATGCGTTTCATGTTTTTCCTTCAGAGGGTTGGTAGCCCAATACCATGCGATTATGCAAGTAGGCTCAGACTGCTGAAGGAAATGTTTCTGGAGTTTTTATTAGCACACACATATTCTCCATACAGAATACACAAATACATCTTTCTGCTTTACTCTGTTTTTCTGCTGGTTTAGTTTTCTGCCTGGTGTTCACATGGATGATGGTGGCAGCAGCAGGCAGGGGGAGGAGTGGGGCTGAAACCAGCAGCCCTTCAGGGATGGTGCTGGAGAGCTACACTTTTCACCCCGGGGCGTTCTGCATCAAATTCAAGTCCTCTTGGATCTCCAAGGTTATTAGGCAGTAGTTGGTAATTCAGCTATTATAGCAGTTACATATGAGATGGTTAACTTTTTTTTTTTTTTTCTTTCCTTCCTGTAGGAGAGGTTAGTATTTTCAGTATCATTGGTTGTATTCTTCTCTGCTCCTTCCCCTTAAATACTGACAGCAGTCTCTTCCCAGTACTGTTAGTGCTCTTTTGACCCAAACTTGTTGCGGGTAGACCTGCTCTCTTGAGGTTGGTGTTAGTAATAGAGGCACTGAGTATGCAAGTCTTAGCAGCCTTCTGTGCATATTTCTTCGCTTTCACTTCTGGGTTTTTTACAAGTGAAAAAGGATTACGATGAATTTTTAAAATTGAAAAATGTCCATTTTCTGTATGCTCAGGTTTTGTGACACAAAGCTTGGATAAGGAAGCTTTAAATGTTGCTCATAGACTAGACTAGTAACCATCACCAAGAAAGGGCTACTTTATTTGCTGTTAGCTTTTCACATAGGCAGTGCAATGAACTTAAAGGTCGGTTTTCCTATTCTGTTATTACTAATGCCTGCCAAGAGGAGAAATGTTAATGGGGATCGTCTCAGGATTCTTATAGGAAACTGTTAGGCAATATAGTTAAGACATGAAACTTCAGGGACGTTTAACTTACATTATGCAGCAGATCCCTGCTTGCTTTATAAAACCAAACCAGTAAGCTGTGGAAGGTATGCCATGTATCTTCCAGGTTCATTCCACATTCTCCCACATTAGTTCACTCTTGTGGAGTACTTTGTGAGGTTTATGTTCTCTCTTTCCCTTTTGTGGGCTGTCTTCACAAACCTTATCTATTTATGTACTCTTGGCCTGTGTGAAGCTGTTGTGGCTGGAAACTGGGAGTGTGAAATTGCCCACTGGCAAACCAGCAGCTTGGCTTGGATAGCAAAAGGCAATTCTAAGCATGTTCACTTCCTTCCTGCTGTCCTTTCACTGTGGTCCTTTCCTTTTGTGCTTGAAAGTCATTTCTATCAGTATAAATTATCTTGTTTGTCAAACAGATGTGTATCTTCTCCCTTTATCCCTCAGGACAAGCGCTTTAGACAGTTGAGAATGTTAAGGCTTGGTTGTTTGGACCTCAAGTCTGTATTCTTTCTCATGCTCAGGGCTTGCAAATAACTGAAGTCTGTTGTCCATAGCAGTCTGTGTGTAGAAATTGAAGTGGTGAAGCAAGTGAAAAGAATGGGTTTAAAGACATGGGTTCGGACAGAGGAAAACAGTGCTGGTGTGCATGTCTCTGAGGTTTGGATAGGTATTGCTAGTTAAGGAGGTGTGTGGAATGTGAAGATGAATGTGGTACCAAAGATGGTATTTTTTTTTTTTTCTTAATTAGGAAGACCTTGCATTATTTTTACAGGATTCATCTCAGTTTCATAACTTAATATACTGTAACTAGTCTAACTAAAATTGGTAGCTGCTTAGGGGCTTTTCAGGTTTGCTTGTTATCTTTGGGAAGAAAGGAGCAAGTATCCTTGCTGCCTGGATCTTTTCTGAGTGTATTAGAAATAACTGTGTTGGTTTCCACTTTTGGATACCATACTTTCTGAGCAGGAGTGGTCTGTGGGTTGGCCTTTTTATTTTGGTTCTGATCTTCCATTTGGTGAGGTGCCATGAAAGTGAGATGAAAGAATGGTTGGAAACATTCTTTCCCTTTTAGTAAAGGTGATGTTTTACATAACCCTATAGTTAATTTGCTCTTGGTTATTCCTTCTACTAGTCGAAGTTTGTTGTTTGACCCTTTCGATTCTGGCTTTTGTGCATCTGTTCCCCTGTCTTTCCAGTTTTGGGGAGCTTACTGGTATATTTTTGGCTCTGATGTGCCATGTACTTGGATTTTCTAGAAAATTATAATCTTGTCTGCTCTGGGAGATGGTATTCAAGCTTATACAAGGAACCACAAGTATATCTACAGTTAATGCTCATTGCTTCGTCTGCTTATTTTGTATGTAAAGGTGTAAATGGTGGTAACAAGGCAGTAGTAGTGCTTTTTGATAGTGACCTGCAAAACATGTAGAAATGCAAGAAAGAATGGGGTTTTGTGGCGGGATAGTAGGTAGAAGGATCAAACTTTAAAGCAAAACTTGATTTGAAGCTGAGCACCGTCCAGTTCTTATACAGACTCCCAGCACCATGTCACATTTATATCAAGCTTCAGTAAATGTGGTGGTAGGTTGTTCCTATAATGTTGTAAATATGCTGCTTAAGTGGATTTTGTGTACTATGGAGGATGTCTTTCAAACAACAGCTTCATTTCTTTTTGTTTCAGATTAAGGGAAGTTTCAGAGAAGCTGAACAAGTATAATTTAAACAGGTAAGACATACCACATGCTGCTGTAAATCACTTAGGAAAGTACAATATTTTAGCAACAGCAGCAAGAAGCAAATGATTGTGCTGTAGATACACTCTTAGCCTCAATTCTGCTAATACTGAAGTTCAGAAATGCTTCAGATTCCTATATTAGTAAGAAAATGTTAGATTTTCATTTGTTATAAACAATATTATTAAATAGCCTCCCTGTGATGCCTTAATTTGAGGAAATCCCTGTTGTCAATTGCTTATCACATTACATGAGAACTCTTTTTAAATTTAAGTTTAAAACCTCCTTTAAGGTTTTGTTCTGTATTTTCTGTATTTAATGACCAAAAATACATCATTATTGCTTCAGCTAATACACATATTTAGTCATTCTTGAATGGTTTTGTATTGTTAACTGTCACTGCATATTGTTAGTTCCATATACCACTTGGTTTTTGTATTTATTTTTTTTCAAACTTTAAAAGTTTAGAAATGTTATTATACATTCTCACTTCTTGTTTTCAGCCACCCCCCTTTGAATGTATTGGAACAGGCCACTATTAAACAGTGTGTGGTGGGACCAAATCATGCTGCATTTCTTCTTGAGGTAAATTACTTAAATCTGCTCACATAACAAACTCGAAATCATACAGTTGAAATTAATTCCTCTAACATCAGATTTATCAACGTTCTTCAGTAACTGAAGCCTTGTTTTTGTTTGTATTTTTTTTTTCTGTCACTTGTCTTACATCACTTGAATTTTCTTGTTTTAAATGCAGGATGGTAGAGTCTGCAGGATTGGTTTTTCAGTTCAACCAGACAGATTGGAATTGGGTAAACCTGATAATAATGATGGGTAAGAAACTCTTTTCTCCATATTAAATCATTCTTCTGAACTGGATAAGCAGTGTAGCTGCTTTTTTGGTTTGGTTTCTGTTTTTAACCTAGAGTTCCTTTGGAATGGGTACTTTGAGTAGATACGTAATGATTATGAGGATGCAGCCAAACAGCCTAGCTTGACAAATTGGTATAGGAATAAATAGATGTGATTCTAAAAGAAGTGAGACAGGATCTCTTTAACTTCAAGAGACAAGACCCTCAAAAAAAAAAAAAAAGAAACTTTATTAAATTGTTAAGGTTCATGTAGAATCCACTCTGAAAGTGGTCCCATCTGGCGAGGCTCTCTTTCTAGACCTGTTGCCTTCAGTCCAGGTAAGTCCCCCTTAATAGGACTGTTAAATGGTTCATGTTTGAATGTAAGTCACTTCTTAATATCTAAGTAGTGTACTCAGGCTCAGGTTTACAGAAAGAACACCTGGTGATTACAGTTCGTACATATTTGCTAACTGAAAATTTAGTGCAGTCGCTAACTCAAATTATAATTAGTTTAATATGTATTTGCGACTGTGCTATTATGGATTACTGATGTACATAAGATCTGTTAGGCATGCTTTCCACTTTCTCTTTCAGTGTACCTCTTAATATACAGTTAGATTAGTTTGGAGTATTCCCCAAGGGTGTTGCTTAAGCTGGTATGTTACCAGACTAAGTCCCTGAGAATTTGGACCTGGGATTCCAGGTTTTGTTCTTAACCCATTTGGGATTGTTTTGTGACTGATTTACCATCTTTTACTTTCAGTTCAAAGTTGAGCAGTGGCTCAGGGGCAGGAAGGACATCCAGGCCAGGCAGGACTAGTGACTCCCCATGGTTTCTGTCTGGTTCTGAAACTCTGGGCAGACTGGCAGGCAACACCCTTGGGTAAGTTTTGATAGGATTGAGGCTGCAATCTGTTTGTTCCATATTTGAGTATATGTGTATACACATATATAAATTGTATGCAGTATGTATAAGGAAGCGTATAATTCCGGCAGTCTTGTAGGTAGGGTGTAACAAGAAAAACTCTATTGACTTGTTCAAAATAACAGATACACAAGTGACCCTTCAGTGCCTAGGACATGGAGCATTCTTCATATATGTGTGAAGAATAGCTTGGTTTTGGCTGTGTTGTCTTTTTTTTTTGGAGCATTTTTTAGTTCCTTGATTTTGACAAGCAGTTTTTTAGAGGGACACTATCAATTTAAACCCCATTAAGCTAGCAGCATAAAGTAAAATGAGTGCATTTATGCACGAAGAATCTTCAGTGTCTATGTTTGCAGACGTTGTGTGCTCAGTTCTGTTGTATCTTCTCTCCCCTGCCCCAAGTAATGAGCAGTGTTCTGTTAGTTGGGCCTTATCCATAGTAATAGGAAGGGAACATTTGTAAAAGGTTGTCACTCAGAATCTTTAAAATTGTACTATATACTAAATGTACTGTACAGATTCCGGTTTTTTATTATTAGCTTTAAAATTGATGGTGTCCCTTTATATAGCAGTGTAAATTAATCTCCGTTACTTAATCACAGTGAACTCTGTTAATATGTTTTTGTAAGATTTGTTGAACATTGCTGCCTCCTAAGATTACTGACCATAGTGAGGAGAATTCCGTTTACAGACTGGTTTCTGCATGTGAATGATTTGTTAAGAGGGAGGAACTACAGCTTTTCCACCAAAGTGATTTGTTTATGTTGCCAAAAAAGCTAATTTCATCTGGGGCTTTGTTGCATGAAAGATAACCCAGTCTCTTACCCTTCTCTCTCCTCTTGCCAGCTTTTTGTGAAATCTTTGTGAATCTGAACCTAAAATCTATGTACTAAACTGTAAAGGCAAACTCCTCATGTTGAAAAACTTACTGTGGAAAGTAAAAAAATTTTTTCCTTGTCATTTTTACCTGAGCATAACCAGTTAAAACCCTGAAGCATGCCTCATCTCTCCCCTTGCATGTTTCAGAATTGAGTATTTGAAAGTCACCAAGGTAATAGAGTAGTGGTATAGTAGACACTGTAACTGCTCTGTTAAATGAAGGGAATACTTAATTTAATAACCTGAGTCTTAAAAACTTTTAAATTGTTAAATCCTGTTCCAGTCACTGGATTTGGAAAATCACTAGCATGCTAGTGGGTAGTAAAGAGATGTGGAAAACTAGTAGGTAAGCAAAAATGAGCAGAAAGATTTCTATATTAATATTTATTCTAGGTTTAGATAGCTTTAGTAGGAATAGCTGTGTCCTTTTGATTGTTTTTTCCCCCGTAACAGGACCAAGTTAGGACACACTTGGAATATTTGACTTACACAAATGTAAATGCTTTTAACTGTTAGATGTCTTAATTCCATCATTGATAGTTTGTAGAAAATGCATCTGTAATAAGTATTAAAATCAATACACAACCTTTACTTTAAACCCACATCTTCCCTACTGAGAGTTGAATTAAGAATTGTTGTGTGGGAAGATTTTGACTTCCTCTTATTTTCCCTACAGCCCCCTTCCCACTTCTAGAAACTGATTATCTGGCAAAGGGTATTCATAATCAACTTCAGCCATAACATGTGAGAAAGACAAGTATTCTTAATTAATTAGCCTTCCTAGCTACATGTGGTATACTTTCAATGTGAATTTCTTACTGTTTCAGAGAACATACCTTTTTTTCTTGTCTTACTTTTTTTTTCTTGGAAGGAGATTGAGGATCAGGGAGGTTGAGAGCAGGAAAGTTCTTCTGATACTGGTTATTAAATAGTAATAATACCATATCCAGTATCTTTTGAGCTAGATTTGTGCAACAAAGTTTAGATAACCTTGAAGAACAAACTAGAATGTTTTACTCTTTCATGACAGCAGTGTGTTTAGTCTTGCATCCAGAACAGATTCAGTTGATGCAGTTCTGTGGTGTTAAGATCAGTGAAAAGCTGTAAGATGGCAAGTTGTCTTATTTCTACATATTGCTGTCTTTTTACTCCCTTGTTCTGATACTGACTCATAGAGATGAAAACCTCTTCATTTCAAGCATGTTTTTTCAATGTATACAATTGATGTTGATTTATCCAACAAAAATAGGTTGAAAAACATCCATAAGAATCAGTGAACTATTGAGTGTAAGATTTCTTCTGCAGTAAATAAGATTTCTTTATTTTCCAGTGCACTCTTAAGCAACTTCTTAGCATAAATAAAGTCTCAGGAATTTTAGAAGACTAATGTGAGTGTAGTGACCTTCTGTCAAAAAGTCCACTGACCATGAAGCTGCTGCATATGTGCTTTTATAGTAGAAAGTTAACAGCTGAGTTTTGGATGTTATGCTGCTGATACCACTGCTTTTAGAAACTCTGGGAATTGGTGTGTGCATATATTTCTGTATGTACACATCCACACAGCTGTATCAATAGGAAAGAGCGCAACTTCCAGTTGGAGTCTTGTTCTGTATTTCTTCTGCGTATTTCAGAATGTTATCAATTGCCTGGTGCTCTTGTTCTTACTATTTTTGAGAGGTACTTTCATAGTGTTTGTCTATGAAGTCAATCTGCAATATTTTTTAGAGACTGTCTAAAAGTTGTTAATACATAAAGACTCACTTTCTGAAGTAGTCCCTGAAGTGTGCTTCTGTAGTAACAAAAAAATTAAAATGTCGCCTAATCTTCTAGAAGTCGCTGGAGTTCAGGGGTTGGTGGAAGTGGAGGAGGATCTTCTGGTAGATCATCTGCTGGAGCTCGAGATTCTCGAAGGCAGACCAGAGTTATACGCACAGGACGTGATAGAGGATCCGGACTGCTGGGGAGTCAACCACAACCAGTGATTCCAGCATCAGTCATTCCAGAGGAACTCATTTCACAGGTATGTGAACTAGAGACTGGTTGCTAAAAACTAGAGAGCTTCTTACAGCATGTGAACAGCAAGGAGTTGTAATAGTAGTGCATTTTCTCTGAGGAGTAACGGCATATAATTGAAAAGATCGTCTTTCTGTAGCTGAATTGCTTTTATTCTTAAATGTGTAGTATGGATGATAGACTTTATTTTGGATTCTAGCATTTTTATTTCCTAAACTTCTACTAAGACAAAGTATGGGTTTAATCTAGATGAGGAATGTCATGTATTGTTCATTTCAGATGGAAGATGTAAGGAAGATGTAAGAAAATAAAATATTTGAGAATCGTTTCAAGCATATGTCCAATAAAGTGAAGGAGAATAAAGAACAGGGGCAGGTTGATTTTTTTTTTTTCTTGTTTGATGAAAGAAGTGATCCATTTTAGATTTGAAAGAAAGACATTAAACACTTGATTTCCTTAAAATACTTATATTTTTTCTTCATGGACACGTCTATTTAATTTTTTTATAAATGTAACTGATTAATGTATAAATTGCTCTGATTATGCCTCTTAATGCATTAAAGCTTGAATAAGCTGTTGGACTTTGCATTGTGTGAAGAAGTGCCATTTGTTAAAATAACGAAGAAGAAAATAATACATTCAAAATATGACTTGTTAATGCATTGTATTTCTTAGTTCAAAACAAGTTGCTAGTCTACATTTAGAATACAAATGTTGCTAAGGCCACAGATAAGCTGCTTGCAGGCTTTGAATGGCGTGTGCGTGGGGTGACTGGCACAAGATACGAGGTAGCAGGCAAGGTATCTACAGACCCACCAATGACAGGCTGGCTTCTAGTTCCTTTCTCTTTTTGAATTCAAAATCAGTAAAAGCTGGGAGCTTCTGCCTTCATAGAGGCAAAATACTGGAGGTACTGGTTACTCTGAAGTGAGGTTACCCCTTGCTTAGATGACCTCCAGTGGTCTCTTTCACCTGTGGAGTGGTGGGGTTGACTTCATTGTTCACCTCCAGGATTATTATTTTTTTTTTTTTTTTTTGAGAGTGTTTATTTGATGTCCTAGATACCTTACATGAAATAGAAAACAGACTAATATGCCCTGCCCCAGTCAGTTGAGTTCTGTAATCTAATGTATCGTTTGTTGGTTAAGTTGCAACTTTGCTTCCCTTGCTGTGATCTTTGGTTTTTTTTTTAATAGTGTGCTTTGTCTACCTTTAAAGCAAAAAGTGTCTAAAACAGTTTTGGGCAACTCTAAAGCAGACCAGTGGGAAAATCTTCACATGTGATCTGTGTAACAGATTCTGCCATGTCTCCAAAACCTGTAAACTTCTGGCATAGAATGTTATGTCAAAAAAAGTTTTACCTTTGTGTGCTATTAAAATGGTTCTTTCTTTTTTTGATTTTTGGTGCCTCATTTTTACTGCATTATGAAAACATTCCATACTGGTGTCTTACCTTCTTCACACAGTTTGTTATCTTCCAGAACGCTGACATCTTCTCTGGCATTCAGTAGAGGCTAGTCTGTCTGGAAGAACAAAATGCTTTGGGCTCTTAGTTCAGTGGAGTAGATCAGAATGCTTCTGGGTTTTGTAAATTCATTGCATGTTTAACATATGGAAGGCTTTTTCTGCATTTGCACTTTGCTAATAAAATCTAAGTGTTAAAGAACTGCTGAAGATGAGCTGTTAGAAACAGAGAGATGGGGAAAACAGGTGAAGTAAGGTGGTTACATATTGAAGGGCAGTGGAAAGAGAAACTGGTGTCAAAGATGGGTTGAGGTGTAATTTTTAGACAGCAGTTGATTGCAAAACTGTTAATTGACATAGGAAGTGTAAGCACTTTCATAGAACATACAGAACATTCTCAAAAGCAGATTTTGCTTATCCTTTAGCTACAGCATTAAGCATTTTGAGAAGCAGATTCTAAGATTTCATTAAGAAATTCAGTACCAAAGTTGGAATTCAGCTCAATTACTTAAGATGAGAGAAGGTTGACTATCTAGTTTAAGAAACTGTAAAAAAAATCTGCGTGAATCTTTACTGTGTTTACTCAAGTTGACTCTTGGGTTTTATTAGACTACTTTTAGAATTAAGCATTTGTTTCTTATGGCTGGGGGTTGGTGAGCTGACAGTGAACAGTAACCAATTATGCTCTGCTCTTATAGGCACAAGTTGTTTTACAAGGAAAGTCCAGAAGTATTATTATTCGGGAACTCCAGAGAACAAATCTTGATGTAAACCTTGCTGTAAATAATTTGTTGAGTCGTGATGATGAAGATGGAGATGATGGGGATGACACAGCAAGTGAATCATATCTTCCTGGAGGTTTGTATCCTGCAACTTTTGATAAGAAAATGCCAGTGCGTTCTGATTTTTCTATATTTAAGCACTGGCAGCGTGCTCTGTGCTGTGCAAGGTATGCAGCGAAGACAGTTCTTGCTAATAGGAGCAAAGTCTGAAGATGCACAGACCAAAAGATGTACTGGGATATCTTGGGGGATTAGGTCAGGCGCTGTGTAGAATAACTATTGACCTTATTTGTGGGTAGCATGAAGGTTTTTATGAAGGTTTTTTCGTTGGTTTTTTTTGTTTGTTGGTTTTGTGTTTTGTTTTTTTTTTTGTTTTGTTTTGTTTTGTTTTTTAATCCCAGGCTTTGTAACATCAGCATTACTTACATCTATATTTTGCTGCTCAATGAGATGCTGAGACTGCTGTGTGGCTTGCTCATGAAAGCTAATTTTAAAACCTTCTAGCGACTTGCATGTTTTTCACTACTAACATAAGTTCTTAAGATACAGCAGTTTTTAGAGCAAAAATAGTACAGCTCTTTTTTTTAGTCAAAATGACTCAAGTGAGGGCAGAAGAGCTTACAGTTGTTGCAATTTGAAGATTTTATTCATCATCTCAAGTTCCCTTCATAAATGCTGGAGTTTTCTGGCTATGTAATTAAAATCCAGCTATTTTTGAAATATTGTCCATCCCGTAGTTGCTTTTAATAAAACACTGAATTGTCTTTTGCATTGGCTAAATAATTTAGGTAATTTTTTCTTGCTGAGTAACCATATTTGAAAACATAGCAGCCAAATCTAATGTCTGTGTTAGGCGCACTGCATGCAAAGATCACATCTAAACTCTGACTACATATTAGCTTTTCTTTCTGTGTGTCAAAATGACCTTTTGATATTTTTCTAGTAAGTATTTTTTTTTCTGCTCATCTGGTTCACCAGGAAGGTTCATGGGCTTCCTCCATCCTTATCTTGTCAATCATATGATTAGGCAAAGTTGGCTTTTGGCTTTTGTGGTTTTTTGGTTGTTGGTTTTTTTGTTTTGTTTTGTTGTTGTTCTGCAGCAAAGGCTTTGTATTTCATTTTGCCTCTCTAGTTTTAGTTGCATCTGTCAAGCTGCTTTATTTTGCTGTAGAATCAAGAGTCATCTGGTAAAAGGGGTGAAAAACCTTTAATTTGACTCTTGGTTTTTAGTGATCAGCTTAATAGCATTAGACAGATGCCCTGGAGCAAGTAAATTCTCTGAAGTCTTTCCAGGTATTCAGAACAGGAGTTCTTACTTTAAGCATGTTTAAATGCATTCCTCCAGAACCAGTCTTCAGAAGATAAATCATTGTTAGTAATCATTTACAGTAGAAGTTCCTTTTAACCATACTAACCAGCTTTATGCCACATTAACTGTTCTCTTAGTACTGCTTGAGATCATAAGGATCAGTTGATAGGGAGTGACAGCCTGTGGCTTGTAACTTTTATTTGAAGGTGCCCACATTACAGTCTGTGAATCTTTTGTATTTGAGATACATTAAAGTAGTATGCAGAGTTTCACTGTCCTCATTAGCTGTCCAGAAAACCATTTTGTTCTTGGCTTAATTTTTAAAGGTTCTCCCTTGTTTAGACTAGTCCTTCCTATGAGGGGTTGCAACCTTCTAATATTAATATTTTTTGCCCATTTTTTTTTTTTTTTTTCTTCCACGCATTGAAACTGGGATAACTTTCCCAGTTCTTGTGGGAAAAGATGTGGAAATAGCAACTGAGAGGAAACTGTTATAACTCAAGTCTTCAAAGATACAATTCACAATTTGTAGAGCATAGAATCGGAGAATTATATAGGTTGGAAAGGTGTCTCTTGTTCTTTGTCTAAGATCATCAGGTGTCTTAAGATCATCTAGTAGTGATCTTTGTCTGAGATCGTCAAGTCCAGCATTTACCCCAGGACTGCCAAGTCCACCACTAAACCATGTCACTAAGGACTTCATCTACATGGTTTTTGAACACTTTGAGTGACAGTGAATTCCATGTGCTATGCCTTCTCTGTATGTCTTAAGTTATTTCAGTTTTATGGGCAAAAATAAGTTCGTTGCACAGAAATCGATTTATTATCTGAATGTGATCAGAACAGTAGGAGAGGCCTAGTTGAACATTAGTCAGTGCTGCCATGACTATTGTTGGTATGTTAAGTAGTACGAATTACCAGCCCTTGCTTGTGTCACGTAACCATGCAGGCTAGTTTTCAGGAAAACCTGATGGCCAGAGAAACTTGCCTGTAGCTCTCTGGAAAAATATCAGCATACTGACCTTCAGAACTATGTAGAACCTTTTTTAAAGTCTTTTGCTGTAGAAACCTTGCGCTCGTTTTGCTTTCACTTGTCACCTTGCCTCTGGATGCTCTTCTTTAACTGTAACATCAAAGTTCATTAAAGAAAACTGTAGATAACTGATAAAAGCTATATGCATTCAATTCTTGGGATTTTATGAATGATTCTGAAAGATAAAGAACTTCTACTTCTCTCTTCCCCACCCCCCCCCCTTTTTTTTTTTTTTATTTTTTTCATTTTTTTCTTTTAATTTTCCCTTTTTTTGCCCTTCCCAGCACAAAAAAAAGCGAACATAAACAGACTGCTTTTGTCTCGGGACTTTTGAGGCTCTTGCATTTTGATTAAAAGCATATGCTAATTTTTGCTTTCTGCATGTCTGGTGCTTTGTGACCCTTTAAGTTTAGGGGTTACTCCTCTAAGCTTTCCAGGACAAAGAAGCTTTTTGTTTGGTTGTTTTTTAAACCTTAAGAGTAACTTACATATGGTTTTAAAAAATAAATGAAAAAAAGCTTAAGTACTTTCCAGCAACTGTGACTTTAATAAGTTTTTATTGAATGCAAACCAGGACACATTAATAAGTCAATTATGATAATTACAGTGGGTGTTATTAAGGTTGTTATCTGATTTTTGTTTAAGGTAACAGAAAACTTGTCTGAGTCCTCCCCAAATTCTTCCAAAATGTGAAGTGCAGTGAAGAGCAGAACTTTAGTTTTCTGTACAGACTGCCTTCAGAAAGAGTCTCTTAGATATTTATTGTTGGACTCTTATGTACGTTGACTTCTCTAGTCCTGTTTCTTTTATGATGGTTAGCAGAGAAGAATGTGGATTCGTTTGATACATAACAAGTACATAAGGAATATAATTGAGGTAAAAACTACAGAGAACAAGATCATTTAGCATAGAAAAGACTTGAAGTTTTCTACATTATTTTTCCAGCTCACATGAAATTGTAGTAGAGGCTTTTTCTGAGCTTTATATTCTGTTAATCTTCTATATGGAGATTCTGTAGAAGTTAAAATATTCTGTTGTTTGCATGGTTCAGATGTGTGCGTGTTTGCTCAGTAACTTCTGCATGATATAATGGGTTTGTGCTAGTGGGACTTGTAGAACATAGGTTTGGCAACATGCAGCCTCCTTTGGATTTTGGAATTGAGAAGAGCTGTTTGAAAAGCTTTTTTATTATTATAGAGAAGAGAGATGGGCTGGTGTTGCAGCAGTGCTTACTGTATTGACTTGCAGTGAGGGGAGATGAGAACTGGGGCACAGTGTAGGATTAGTTCAGTGGCTTGCCTTTGGGGAAAACAATTAGGTGTGTGGGTTTTTTTCTGGGTTTTGTTGGTGTGGTTTGTGTTTTTATTTGTGGTTTTCTCTGTTTTTTGTTAAGATGAACTTTGGGTAGTATTTTGAAGAGATACATCTTATTGAGAAATGAGTTGTGAAGTTCTGTTTGAGTTTGGTTTCCTAGGAAACCAAAATATATGTTTCTCTCACTGTCAGGTTTGCCAATTTAATCCAAACTTGAAAGACGAGGAGATTCTCAAGGCATTGAATTCTTGGATAGTTCATAAAAATATGCAGCTTAAAAGAGGATGGAGAACTTGAAATTGCCCCTTTATGGGAAAAGGTTTAGTGGGAACTCAACTAGAGATTGGAATCAGTCTAGGCAATGCCTTCAGTTATTGAATCCAGTGATAATGCTACACATGAAGCTGTTGAAAATAAAATTTTCCTCAGTATCTGAATTGTTGTTTACATGCTACTAGAACTTGGTTTTTTAATTGGGGCGGGGGTTGTGGGGTTTTGTTTGGTTTGGTTTTTTACCCCCTCTGTGCTGGATACCCTTTTCCTTCTGATTTTCAGTGGTGTTTACTAGGAAACCATAGGTACTTCCTTACCTGAATAGGTTAGTCAGAGTTACTGCATCTAAATGCAAAGGGTACTGACTGATTCTGGTCTAGCACAGCACAAGAGGTAAATGATGTCATCCCATGGGAATTTTCTGAAGAGCAGGAAAATAAAGTCATCGAAAATGTTTTGTGTTTTTTTTGTTGGTTCCCCCCCTGGATTTTTAAGCTGGATGTAGCCTTGCAGTGTCTATGTTTTCATAACACAAGAAAGATTTCAGTGATGTTTGAAGTGGAGTGGATTTGGCTTCTATTCCTACTGGTTGTAGCAGCTTTCTTAGTGCGTATAGAAGATGGAAGAAAGAGGATCTCTTGCAGAAATACTGGAAGAAAATTAAAATCTTATTTGAAGTTGAAATAAGAGGGAAGAAAGAGTCTTCATTTCCTCTTGTCTTAATGCGCATTTAGGAAAAAAAACCCCACATGGTTTTGGCTCTTACTTCTGATGGCTTGAATTTTTACTTTTGGAAACATAGCTGAACCCTAGATGTCTAACATGGTGGAAAGTTGTGCGAGTGTCACAAGTTAGTGCTTATTTTCTGTCAAGAGGATTTCTGGCTTAGCTTACCTTGGAAAACCTCAACATACTGTCTTTAAATGAGGCTGCAAAGTTCTTTTCTGCACAGGCCACTCCGTTCCTAAACAGAGATAAAAGGTTTTTGCAGTTCTTGGTTGGATAGTGATCAAAACCAAATGAGAATGAGTTGCTAGGCTGTGGAGAGGTTGGAGCTTACCCAGGAAGAGGTGGTCGTGGTAGGTGTGGGAGGAGGGAAGAGGAGCAGCATGTGGATTTTGGGAGATACCACAGTCTCAGCTGTGTTTTCAGCTCTCAAAGTCTGGTCCTTGCAAGTTGACACATTAAGATGAGGTGTACCGCTGCTTTATCATTGTGGAAAGCCTGTGGAAAATAGGTAGAGTAGGGGCAGAATAAGGTCATTCTGAGTGATCTGAAGTGTTTTAATAAGACAGAGCCTGTTTGCCAAGTCCAGTGCTAGGATTTCCAAGCACTCTGTCAAGGATGACTGCTTAAAATGTACTGGATGAACTACCAACTCCCAAATGGTGTGCTTTTAGAAGCACAGGCTATACTTGAGTGGCTTACTTATTTTCATGCAGGTCTTGCTTGCTTTGAAATCCACAGCGCTCGCTGATTACAGCACTGGTTTTATGGGGGCAGCTGGTTGTAGTTGGTAGGTGTTACATTTCCTGGAGATGAGACTTCAGAAATGTAAGGATGAATATTCTGATGTGCAGGGATGTGAAAGTCTTAACACTTTCAATATCAGTAAGTGGAACAGTTAAGTAAATTAATACTGACTGTAAATGTGGACTTCTAGCTCTTTTTCAGTTTTTGGATACCCACTCCTTCATGTTTCACACACCACCCCCACTACCCACCACTCCCAGACACTAAGAAAAAGACCCATAACAACCAGTTCTTACTGTGTCCTGGTTTTAGCTGTAACAGTTATTTTTCTCCTTCATAGTAGCTGGTACAGTGCTGTGTTTTGGCTTTAGTCTGGGTATAATGCTGATAACACATCGGTATTTTAGTTGTTGCTCAGTAGCGCTTACCTAGTCAGGGAGTTTTCCTCTCTCCTGCTCTGTCAGTGGGAAGGGGCACACAGGAAGCCAGGGGGAAGGAGAGACAGGACACCTGATCCAAATGAACCAAGGAGGTATTCCATACCACAGCACGTCATGCCCAGTGTATAAACTGAGGGGAGTTACACAGAAAGGCAAATTGCTGCTTGAGTCGGGCTTGGGTATCTGTTGGTGAGTGGTGAGCAATTGTATTGTGCATCACTTGTGTTTATTCGTTTTTTAATTTTTCCTTGCCATTTTAGGTTTTGTATTTTCTCTGCTTGTTACTTCCCTTATCATTATTATGATTAGTAGTAGTATGTTGTATCTTAGTTATTGGACTGTTCTTAACCCATGGTGTCGTGGTTTAAGCTTAGTCGTAAATCAGAAAACCACGTAGCCTGCTCGTTTTCCCCTCCCCCCCTCCCCGCTACCGGAGGGATGGGGAGAAGAATTGAAAGAATATAACTCCCACGGGTTGAGATAAGAACAGTCCAGTAACTAAGGTATAGCACAAACCACTGCTGCTGCCACCAATAATAATAATGATAAGGGA
>WYDI02003006.1:0-10641 GCA_009867235.2 Psittacus erithacus | reverse complement strand
GCTCCAGCAGCTCCACGTCCCTCTTGTGCTGCTGCCCCAGGGCTGGATCAGCACAGCAGAGAGGGAGAATCCTCTTGTCTCACAGAGAACTGAAGCTCGCGAGCACTTGTTCTTTATTGCTATGTGATTGCCTTCTTGGCATTTTCATGCACTGTGCCATAATCCTTGAAGTATCTGGTTCTTGGAGCTGGATTGGCTGCTCTAGGTGATAAAGAAAGTGCACAGGATCGACCTGAGAATAAACTCGTAGGGCTAAATAAAAGGACAACTTCTGGCATGGCTGAAGTACAAGGCAATACAAGCCAAAGTCCATGTCATATATCAGCTTCATCAAAGTTGACCCCAGCTGCTTGGGTAGCAATACCAGAAAAATCCCATGGTCAAAGATTTAATCTGGGCTGTTATAGGGAGTGTTATCCCAAACCTCACCATGGCTTTTAGATATGGGGATTGATGCTTCATTCCTTCATCTTCTTGATTCCACACTTCTCCCACTCATACAAGGTCAGCAGCACTTGGTAGCAATGTGCCTACAAAGGTAGAAGTGGAGCTTCCCAAACACTTACATTGCAGATCTCAGAGACCAACTGCTTTGCACCATGCTTTGCCTTGCATCAAGCTGAAGAGAGCTGGGATTCCTGTGTCCTTTGGGACCCAGGCCATGCATCTTGGCCTTGATGGAGCAATAACACCCTTGAAATCCCAGCTATCCCTTCAAAACCCCAATTGCCTGCTGAGTTTCTTCTCTTAGAAGCACAAGCAAACCATAAGACAAGTTTTCTTCTTTGCTCTCAAGCCCAAGAAATTAACCAGGACAGTACAGCCCATGGAGGCAGCAGCTCCTTACATGCATAAATTTCATCTCATTTCAAACACTGGTTTTAGTGGGATGTTGCTTCCACTTCATGCTTTTGACACTTTTTTTGTCCCCTCCCACCTGCCAGCTGCAATATATACGCACATACACATATATATATATATATGGTCTTTCTTTTCCTGCTGCTGATCTCCTGAGACCCTGCATCCTTTATAGATTTTTGATGGGGAATAAAGCACCAGGTATAACCTGGTCTGCAAAGAGCTGGAGTGGTGAGCACCACTGCCTCTACCTTCTCCCCTGGCCAGCTTCACTATATATCTCTCTACCAAAAGCACATGGGGATGAGATATGTGTGGTCACAGATGCTCTGATTACATCCAGGATCCAGACAGATCTGTTTTACATGGGGGCAGACTAGAGGTGCCCACCTCCCTTAGCATGACTCACCCTGGCAAGGGGGTTCTCAAGCATCAGGGAGGTCCGTAAGAGCCTGTTGGCTTAGGCCTGTGTTGAGCTGCAGCCCATCACCCCTCTTTGAGCATCCAGCTGAGAAACAGAGAATCCGTTTTTCTTATGCTCTGTTTTAACAGAAATGGCAGAAGGTGATTTGCTTCCTCAGCAAATTTTGGATGCCAGGTCAATCCCTCTGTCTGCACCCTTGCTCCCTGCAGACACCGTCTCCAGATGATCTGAAGTAGATCTCCCTTTTCCCCTGCGCCCAAGACTTGCCATTCTCTTTGTGAGATCTCCCTGCATCCTCTCTATATGAAGCTGGGAGCACAGCTGGAAATAATGCAGGGTGAGCTCAGGAGAAGTTTCCATGGAAGCTGTGGCATTAAAACCCTCCAGACTTTGGTGGCGATACCATCCCTGAGCCCTTGAAGCTTTGCTGGGAGTGTGATGACATTGGAATGGAGCAGCAGCCGGTACATGGAGAAGGAATTTGAGATGTTAAGTCAAGGATGGATTAAGCTTAAGCGGGTCCCAGATCCACCTGAATATTGCCCCACCAGAAAGAGAACTTCCTGGCCTCCCAGGACTTTCTCCTTCCCTCGAAGACAAGTGGAATCACCAAAACTGGGTGGTGAGGAGCTTAATACATGAATGATGGTGGAATCCTGATCTTGACCAGAGGGCTGGTTTAGGTTGTCTCATGGTCATGTCAGCCAGGTCTGCTCCACCTCCATGTCTAAAGGTGTAGTCTGCAGAGAGCTCTTTGCATGAATGATCCCCAGAAGTGGTAAGCATATGGCTGCACGCCTGGGAGAAAGAAGGGATGTTGAATTAGTAGGTTATACCCCAAAGGAAAATGCTGTTCACTTTTCTTCTTCTTTCTCTTCCTCTTTCAGTCGGGTTTGACGCAGCCTGTGGTTGCTTTCCATATAAAACCTACCGCTTCGTGCTTTCACAAAGCATTTTCTTCCCCGCACAAGTGATTTCCAGCTGTTCCAGGATATGGGCTCCCTTCCTGGGAGTGCTGTGCCTGCATGCACAGCTCTGGATGCCTTTAAGCAGCGCGGCACACGAATGAACACCCCTGCAGAGGAAAGATGGGATGAAAGACACGCCACTTGTCACCTGCAGCCTTGTGATCCAGACATCACGGAGCCCTGGGAAAGCTTGGATCAGGCTTCTCTGCAGCTGTCAGCTGCCTCTGTAATTGCCTATGCACATAGTCTGGCATGCTGGGGAAATCCTGAGCTGCATCCGAGCATCCTGGACCAGGCTCGAGCCACGCCACAAAGTCTGGTCCTGCTTGGCACCACAGACATTTGGCTGCAGGCAGGTCATCAGAAAGCTTTCTGGTGCACCATGTCGTAACATAATCGCCCTCCCTTTCTTCTGTTTTTTGGGGTAGAAATAAGAGATTCCAGGGCTTTTCTTTTTTGCAGCCATTAAACTAATTTTCTATGTTAAAAGGAGAAAGAAAAGACCCAGCAGCTCCTTCTGGGGGAAAGGATGGGGTTGGTAATGACTTACAGAGCTGTGAACCAGCAGCACAGAACAATAGGTCCCAGGCAGAGGGGTTTCAGATAAATGAATTCCAGCCTACAACAGCCCAGGGGCTTGGAAAGAAACGATAGAGTGAATCTGAGTGAGAGATCTCACAACAAAAGATTAAGATCTGATGCTGTGAGAAGAGCTCCTGGGGAGAAAATAAACTTGCCATCCCTGCAGAACTGGTGGTTGCATCTCCCAGGATCCCATCCCTGGTCAGGGGTGAGGTTGCATGCAGAGGGAATCATGCTGTTCCCACACCAGCTCATACAGTCCCCACAGCATCAGTCCCCACATCAGTGGGGCTCTGTGGTCCCTCAACCCCTGTGGATAGCTGAGCCATGTTAGCACCAAGAGGCATCACTGAATCTGGCCTCTCCCTCGTAGGTTTTGATTTTCAGCCTCATTCTGTGGCAACATGTGGTTTTGTTTTCAGCTGTTTATTATGATGTCTTGCGTGCTCTGTTTTGGAAAGGAGTCGGGTCTACGGCTGATGGATATGGTCCCACAATGCATGAGAAACGTCTCCTTTTTAATTTCTTAGTTTAAGGAGAGATCTGATTACTTCTAAGCTTTATTTACATGTTATGCAATTTTCCCATTGGCATCATTAAAGATCCAGCCTTGAACAGCTTTTAGCTGTGTTTTAAACACAACATTTTCTTGCAACAGTGGAGATCATAGAATCATAGTATGGTTTGGGTTGGAAAGGACCTTACGATCATCCAGTTCCAATACCCTGCCGTGGGCAGGGACACCTCACACTAAACCATGGCACCCAAGGCTCTGTTCAAGGCTGGTTCCATGAGAAACCTCAAGGACACATCAGCTTTAATGATATTAAAGGGGGAAAATATCAACCATAAAGAACAAGAATATCTTGCTTTTTACTAGCACCTTCCAACTGGAGACAGCCCCAACACAAACAGATCCAACCCTGTGACTGAATTTGCAAAGTAGCTTCATTCTCATTTATAAGTGCAAAAATGACTGGAGAGAAGTGAATATTGCTTACTTCAAGTGACAAAGGTTGCACAGGCTTGTGCAGAGCAGGATGAGACCCAGAGAGAGTACAGGAGACCCAAGCATCAGTCCTTTGCCTTTTCCTCTTTCACTGCTCTGGTCTATCTCAGTGGCTTTCATCCCACAAGGCTGTCTGTTCTCAGAACCCAAATATATACACTGCAATATATAATAACATATATAGTCTATGAAATATATCACTACAATATATAAATGTTTGTTTGTTTGTGATGGCATTGCTGTCCCAGCCCAAAAGCAGCCTGAATAGCAGCGTGTGTTCGGTCCCAGCCCTGGAAGGCACTGACTGGTGCTGGAGGGTCCTGCTTTTACTGGATGTGGCTTTACATCATGCCCTGAGAATATCCAGAAGAGCGACATTTCACCCACCAAAATGAAAGCAAAATTAATAGCCCTTATTCACATTCATTTTGGAAAGAAATTCATGTGCACCCAAAGCCTCTGAGATCGTTCTGTTTTCCATCCAGCTCCTCATCCAGTCATAACTGACTAAACTACTTTATATTCCCTTGGATGCTGGCCCAGAAAATGTGTGGTTTCTTAAAATATATATGGATGTATACACTGCTTTAATACCAGCCAATACCTTCTGAAATGTAGGTGGCCAGAGAGGCATTGGCTAACCTTTCCTATTCCATATTTCAGAAATGAGTTGACATTCGTATATAAATTCCGCTTAAGCTTTCATGAAGTTTTAGTAGCAATATTGAAAGGGAATGTCAGCAGCCGCTCAGCTGCTGGAGATAATAACCAAGGTAGCCAGGCAAATCTTTATTTCCAGGAAATTTTGTCAGTTCCATGCAAAAAATGGAACAGCTTGGAGCATAATAATAATAATAATAATAATTATTATTATTATTAATAATAATAATAATCTTGATTCCTATTCATGAAAGAAGTGCTATGAGGTCGAAAGGAAATTTGAAAATGGATGGATAGGGTCCTAATTTCCTTTAATATTTCCTGTGTAAAGGCTTCAAGTTAAAGATTGATTTTTCCAATAACCATTACGAGCGTAATGACCTGGAGGTACGATCGCAGATCACGTAGCAGATGGGGAGCGACGGAAAAAGAGCTCCTGCTGTTAGAATATGTTTTGTCTTTATTTCTCTCAGGGAAACCTGCAGTAGATTGAAGGGAAAGGATCGGATTCTGAAGCGTGCAATAGGAAAGACTCCACTTGCTAATGTAGGCATCAAGAGGAAAGAATTTGGCCCAGAAACAAACTCTCTAAGGAAAGGAAAGTACGTATGTATGTCAAATTTAACTGGGATTTCAAAGGGAATTCTGACACACAAATGGCATTTATAATTAGGCCTCATAAATACAGAAATCATGACGTTTTGGTCAAAACTTATTTTGCCAAAGCAAAGGAAGTGTAATTTTCATTGAAATGAACACTTTTCTCAGAGTCCTGACTTCAGCACAATCCCAGGTTAAACTTGAGTAAGCAAATTCAGTGTTCAGGGTCTGTGTTTTCACCTTTCAGAATGGAATGATTTGACTTTGTTTTGCACCATTTTTCGTGGGACAAGCACTGATTTCATACAAGAAAACTTTAAGAACTCATAAAAAAATGGATTTCATATGAAATCGGATGGTTTTCTTGAAACCAGGTGGTTTTTTGGTGGATTAGATTCTTTTCCTAGTGCATTTTTGTGTGTGTTTGCATGTTTGGATTTCAGGGGGTGGAAGCCACCAAACGCAAAGGCTGTCCTTCCAGAGCAGAAAAGCAAGTTCTCCCTCCAAATTTGCCCCCTAAACACACTAATAAATGCATTAGAGAGAAGCCCTGTTTTCTGGCTCCCTTTAGGAACAAGCAATTTGGGATGGAACAGCAAAACCAAGGGTAGAAAATGGACAGGGAGCTGGGACACAGCCATCACTCAACATTCCAGACTCATTGCTTTTATAAGTCATAAAATCATAGAACAGAATCACAGAATGGTTTGGGTTGGAAAGGACCTCAATGATAATCCAGTTCCAACCCCTTGGTCACTACAGGCAACTGGGGACCAGCGTTTGCCCCTGATTTAACTCTCTTTTGGCTAACACTTGGTGCAAATTCATCCCTTTATTTCCGTATTTATTTTGTGTTAGCTTCTGCATAATGTGTCTTCCCTGTAGGAATAATTACTCGTACTCCTGAGTGCATACAGCAGGATGTGTTCTTGCATCTGCTGTTCTCCCCCCCTTACAGCTGCTGCCTGTGACTTTAACACCTTCTCTTTGGGGTTTGGAGAAGGATGTCTGCATCCCAAGACTCACCCACCTTGGTGGGGAGATCTGATGATTTCTGGGTCAATGCGACCATGCACTGGTGCTTATTGCTCCTTCACCACATCATCAGCCACTCCAAGGACACGGAGCCACCCCAAGGATGCTGCATCCCGATTGCATCCTTGGCAAGAGATATCCTTCATCCGGGATGTCTCATGGTGCATCTGACAGATGGTCCTCCCTACAATGATCCAGGTGCATGCAGCTGAGAGGGCTGCAAAAGCACCTGCAGCCCTTCCTGCTGTGTTCAGAGTGCTCCAAGGACATCTTTCTACACTTATTTTGTTGGGATAAGTGAAGAAAATGACATTTCCCCCCTCATCTCAACTCATCCCATCCCACCCACCCCAGCACGGAATAAAGATCAATGGGAGCTGTCGGACAAGCAAAGAGTGCGAACCTCATCACGAGAGGGAAGGATGCAGAGGGAAAAGCAGTGAAAATGTGTATTGTTCCCAGCATAACGCAACAATGGAACCTGACTCCTTCTGAAAACCTCCAAAGCACTTAAAAATGGGAATCCGGTCCCTCACCCCCTCTCCGCCCCACATACTCTGAAGTGCACAACAATAGAAACTCTGTTCCTATGGGTTCCCCTACAAATGACCTCTGAAAAGCGTCGATTGCTTCCTGTAGGCTCCTGCCATCATCCCTTTCCCCAGTAATATCTGCATCTGCTTCCAGATCCGTAATCACATTCCCTTAATTGAGCTGTGAAGTAGGATTTACGTGACCCCATTTAGATTTCGTCGCTTGCCAATAAGGAGCTAGTTATTTCAAATGAGACACGAGGAACATGAGATTCTGATCTGAGGGAGAATTTAATATCTAATAATATGTGCCTGGCTATAGGTGATAATTTAAGATGAGTTTACAGAGCCCCTGTAATTACATTTTCTATGCATGCTTTGTTGTGGTTACCAGGTAACTGCAAAGTGATTACATGGATATTTATGCTTGACAGGTTAGACACTGCTGATACTGGGGATTAGCATCATTTTTTTCCCCCCTTGTAATTCTTTGTGCTAATATCTGGGACTCATATCAGGATAAAGGCGCCTCACCAGCAGAAAAAAACCCCACTAATGACATACTTCTTATCTGAGGCATCAGTTTGCCTTTCCCTGCAGCACTGCACTTGCATTTTGAAATACAAATCAGTCTTTTCTTCCTCTGTGGTACATCCAGGATAGCTTAAGTCAGGTTGGAAATCTCTGATCTTGCGTTTCGTAGAGTCTGCACAACCTCATTTCTGCTAAGGCAGAACCCAACTTGGCGTATGGGTATGTGTGTGTGTGTGTGTGTGGACATAGTAGTGTTTTAGATATATATACCTGTATACATATAGTGTTTATCTGATGGGGAACATAAATACAAAAAGGGTATGGACACAGGAGCAAGTCACCAAGGCAAGGGTGTGAAGTTTCAGTGTGTCATACTGCCCACATGCATGCTCTTACCCTGTGGTAAGCATGAGGTAATGGGAGATGAAATCATGCCCCTTAATTAGAGACAGCAGACATGGCTCATGTTCACCATGGTACGGGAGGGTGTGCACCACGTTGTCCTGTGCCCGCAAAGAATCCATCATGACTCCTTTCCAGGCCCCAGCCAACATCACTGTGGAGTCACATCCTTGATAACTGCATAGATTTGGGATTAACATGGGTCTTTGGGGTGTCCAGCTGGTTTGCTTCTCACCCGAGATGTGTTAAAGCATGGCAAGGACTTCTCCGAATAAGAGTGGTTTGTGTTGGAAGGAACCTCAGCATCATTTACTGCCACCCAAGGTCCCATCCAGAATCCCATAGATTCTATGACTCTACAGAAGTAACCTACCCGCAAAACTCCAGTTGATGAAGAGCTGCCCTTTGCTTTTGCCCCCAGGAGCTACATCTCTAAGTGTCAATGCAATAATGTACATGACTAACAGGCCCTAAAATGGAGCAGCCCCTTCCAAACTCTCCACTTGGAAAGGGTTTTGGTGCAGAAGAACCTTGCTTTCTGCAGACAAGGGAAAGCTGAAGAGAGCAACGCTGGAAGGGAACCATCGGGTTGAGTGCTTGTGGTTTAAATAGCTCATCTCTGGTATAAGTGTTGCCCCAATACTGCACGAGCTCAGTGAGGATTACTATTAGCCATGGACCTGATTTTCTTCTCAACATCCATTTACTGAACCTGATCAAGCTCTCCTAAGCCAGGAAGAACAACTCAACTGTATTCCCAGATCAGGAGAGAGGCAATGGTGATCAAAACAACCCTGGCCAGCAATTGCCTTCAGTTTTACACTGTTGCCGTAGAACCCATACAGATATTACATGGGGTGCCACATTATGATAACCCAGGTCTAATCACTCCAAGCTTAAGCAGGGATTTGGTTGCCAATGATTGCAGAAATGACTTCTATTTTGCCACCATTTGTGAGCAGGCTGCTGTTTGCACATGAAAACAGTCTACTTGCATGAGACAGATCTACAACATGAGCAATGGGGCTGAGCACTCGGGATCTGATTTATTCCTGAGGGCTCTGTATGGAGCTTTCAGCGGGTGGAAACCTGCACCGAAGAAGGAGGAAATGATTTGGAGTCTGCTTTTAAGTAGAAAAGAAGTAATTTGCTTGATGTTTTCAGATACTGTTGATGTTCTCACATTTAAGGCATGAAAAGGAACCGTTTCTAGCAGCGGGGCTGTGAGCAGGAGCCATCTCTTTGATCTGTATCTGCACACAGTGGGGTGAGGTCCATGAATTACAAGGAAACTTAATGCACTGTCATTCTTAAATAAAACCACACCAGCTAATTAAATCGAGGCCCAGGGACTGGTTTGCAAGTATGGAAATCTCTATCCTGTGCAGCTCTGCAGCTTGGGGTAAGTCACTTAACCTCTGTGTTTCCCAGTCCCCCTACCCGTAGCCTCCCTGTCTACTGATGAAGAATTAGGTATGATTTACACAGAGCTGTATGAATGCATTTTCCTCATCTTTCAGGACTCTGACATTAATCAGATCTGCATCCTTTGACATAGCATCTGGTTGGCCTCCACATGTCCCCAGTCAGCCAGGCTGCTGTGTGGGCTGGCTGCTCATAGGGTCTCTGTTGGTCATCATAGAGGCAAAGGTTCGGAGGCCCAAACATTGGAGGATGTGGGTCAAGCAGGGAGCGTGGTCCCACAAGACCATGCGAAGCACTTAATCTCTCATCCTTAACTCTTACATTGTGATGGGCCAGCCAGAACTTCCCCAAATGACATCTTCACTTGGCCAGGACCATCATAGAATAAATATGATGAGCATTAGCCAAACTCATCCTGGATATATCAGACTGATAGCACATGCACATCTAGCCATCTGTATGGCCAGCAGTCTTCTGGAAGCCACATCTTTAGGTGGGCTGCTGAATGTCTGGAAACCCAGCAGATCATTTATAAAAGTAGTAGATCATCATTAAAAACCAGGAAGAGCATTATCTTGCTCATGAAGTTAGCAAACTATCTCAGCAAGAAATAGAGGAAGAGATTATCCCCAAAGCAGTAAAATGATAGATTACCAGGAAGACAAGTTATCAAGTAAAACAGAGAGAGCAGTAGATCAGGTTAAAAGTAGTAGTTGGCCATGCAGCTCATGAAGGGGGTGTTGTCCATTCTGGTTTTGCTATTGTAGAAGTACCAATTTGGTTGGAAAAGGGTGAAGAGATGCAAAACCTTACCCAGCTTCCAGGTATTGGAAATGCCTGCTTACCTGTGGAAAGGTTTTCCTGTGGGATGGAAAACTGTAGTTTCACCATGGAAGAAGCTGCCCTTGAGCTCTGGTTGTTTCTGGAGGGCCAGGTCAGATTTCCATGCCAAAACAAGAGGTGTCTGTAAAATGCCCTCAGTCCACATTCAATCTATAGGTTTTTAGGAGGTGATAGTTTTTTGCTTGCAGCAGCATTTGGGAGGGCCAAGACACTAAACTTGTGCATGACTCAACCGTACAAAGTCAAACCAGTTTGCACAAACCTTGGGGCCAACAGAAAGGACCTGACCCTCTTATGAAGCAGTCACAGAACAAGAACCCCAGGCTTGGATTCATCACCTCTAAATGAGATGAGACTGTCTGGGTTATGTCTGTGCCAGGATCTCTGTGTGGCCACTGAAGAAGCCTTCAGTGAGTGACTGAGATTTCACTGCAGAGGTTTGTCTTTTCCCCATGGGTTAGGGAGAAGCCCCAGTGCAGCTACTATTCAACATAAGGTACTTCATTTAGGTTGGAGGCTCCTCTGTGTCCATGAATCAGGAATGCCAGTGTACAACACGCTCCTCAGCCTCACCTGGGGCTTGGGAAACTGCAATGACAAGTGCTCATTAGAAATAAATGGGACAAGGGTACCTCAGAAAGCTTGATTCCTTGAGAGCCTGGGATAACCAATTACAGGGGCCATGGAGATGCTGCTCTGGAGCCAGGCTGAGAGAGCTGGGCTGGGGCAGCCTGGACAAGAGAAGGCTCCTCAAGGGGAGACCTTAGA
>WYDI02003005.1:0-33159 GCA_009867235.2 Psittacus erithacus | reverse complement strand
GGACACCTGACCCAAACTGACCAAAGAGGTATTCCATACCACATCACGTCATGCCCACTATATAAACTGGGGGCAGTGACCCGGAAGGGCTAGATCACTGCTCGGTTGGACTGGGTATCGGTCGGCGGGTGGTGAGCGATTGTATTTTCTTCCCTTGTTATTTCCCTTATCATTATTATTAGTGGTGGTAGCAGCAGTGGTTTGTGTTATACCTCAGTTACTAGACTGTTCTTATCTCAACCCGTGGGAGTTACATTCTTTCGATTCTCCTCCCCATCCCTCTGGGAGCAGGGGGGAAGAAGGGGGATGAGTGAGAGAGCGAGGCTGCATGGTTCTGAGTTACAGCTTGGCTTAAACCACAACATCAAACTACATTTTTAATAAATGTACTGATTATTTGAAAACTAAGAAACACTGTGTCTGGTATCATGAAAGTGACCACTGCTGTGTATAAAAACAAATGACAAAGTTATCATCTAGGGGGTGCATACCTGGAAATGTCATCTAACCCCATGGTCTTTTCCTGTTTTCCAACTGTGACTATTTTCATTTTTTCATAGTTATCAGCCTAACAGCTCCTGTGTTATGGTCTTTTCTTTAATGCAAGACAACAAAATATAGATGTTACTCAGCAGCTGTTTTGTTCCACCCTTCATTCAGCCGTCGCTTGCTGTGAACTTATGGAATTATCTGAAATGCAGAGAATGTTTTTTTCCAAGTCATTAGTGTGCAACTGGTCTATATCCCTCCAAAATGTTTCAGTTTTATTGCTCCTTTTAAATCATTACTGTAAATTGAAATATTTCCATTTGTAATTCTCAAAATGTTTATTGACCACCAAATCATTGACATCCTTTTCTTCTTGCTGAGTTCTTCGCATGCCTGCAATTTGACTGCAATGACTCCAACACTGCTAGGCATGTTGCAGTGTTTTATTCATAACAGTTTGTTACAGAATCGTGAGCCGTGTTTCACAATGTAATATTCATTTTCCTTATGTGTCTTTACTTACCAAAGTGTATTAACACATCTGAAAAAAAAAAAAAGAAAGATGATTCATAAGCTTTCCTATAAAAATACTACCAGGTTCTTCAAGACATTTGGTATGTAGCTGTGGTGCACAGTCATTCTTAATCATTCCTAGTAAAGAGAGAATTAGCATTCCTTCAGTTGCTTATCTTTATAAGAATTAAAATTCTTTCCAGGATATTAAGCTCTTAAGGCATTTTATCACAGCACGTTTCTGTTATAAACATGCTTTTTCTTGTTAGGAATGACACTAATTTTCTAGCCAGTTATCAAAGCAAATTTTTCCTAAATTTATAGCAGTCTGACATAGATTTACAGAATTAAATCATAAATCTTTATTGCTATGTTAAAAAACATAGGATGACACATGCATTTGCCCAGTCACAGTGGATTGTGACTTTGTGGATAGCATTGCACATGCAGTCAGATGTTCTGGGGTTTTTTAAGGAAATCTAAGTCATATGTGTCTGTGATTTAATAAATATGTTCCTTTAATTGCGCCATCACCTTCCTGACAAAATATTTTCTAATAATAAGGAAGACAAGATGTTGAAAATATTGATATGTTTCTCCCCAAATTTGTATTATGTACATGAAGTAACATTGAATTAAAGGCTACAATAGCACTACCACATCCTCAAAAGTACGGAACTAAGGAAGCTAGTCCACAGTGGGGATAAAGAGAATGCTACAGTGAAAGTTTAGTGGAGGAATAAGACTATTTATTGCTTAAGTATCAAGTTGTCTGTCTCTTGGTTTCCCATCTCTCTGATGTGGTCGATTTAGTATATGCTGATGATTCATTGTGATGATTATTCTGCTCAAAACAGGAAAGCTCTGTCACTCCAGAACAAAGTAAAATACTTCCCCAGCACTTCTGAGGCTCAGTTGCTCTTCTCACTGTAGTTCATCCCTGGCACTACTCTTACAGTCATGGCTTTGCTCTGGTACTAATTTTAGCCTTTGGATACTTCAGCTGTCAGCTGTAGCCTGTTTTAACCACAGATTACTTTATGGGTTCCTATGGGCCTGTTCATGTTCATGTTTTTCTCTTCTGACTCTCCTTTCTCCCAAAGGGGAGTGAACCCCTACTATCTTTCCATATAACGGCCTTTCTTAGTTTATAATTGCTTTCTTAATTCTTTTTCCATCTCTATTTCAGCTTATTTTCTCTCCTGGCTCCTGGAATGTCTGTTATTCCTGTCCTTTCTTAAAAAAAAAAAAAATAGAACAGACTACAATTTTTGTCTGAAAACTTTCCCTATTAAAATTGACTTGGTAAACTCAGTAAAAAAATTAGAGGCAGAGAGAAGAGAGAGGAGAGGAAAATATAAGACACATTATTTGACATTTTTATTTCTTATGCTAATCTAAGTAATGTAATTTGGAGAAGCATTATGTATGATATGAAGAAGCCCTCTATAGTAGGGAGAACAGCCATTTCATATACCATAATCATGATCATGATATTAAATGGACAATATTGATGAACAGCTGGTCATTTCATATCTGAAGCCTAACCCTATAAACTCTTTCTTAGATGAGCTTCTATTTTCTATTTTCCTATATTTTTTCAGGGAAATATCTGGTGCACCTCTGAATATCATTATAATAAAACATATTACTGTGACTGAAAATGTAAGTATGCATATAAGAGAGCATGGTTTAAGAAATTATTCTGAAACCATAACACCAGCATTTGTAGAAAAGGTGTTTTGAAAAATGAAAAAAGGTCAAATATTTTATAAGAATTTCATTGACTGGAATCTCTATGGAAAGATTTGCAGTTCTTTTATATGGAACAGAAACCACACAAGCGCACACACATACATGTGTGGATAGGTGTCTATATACCATCTGAATATCTAGCATATTTAATTCAAAACAAAACATAAAAACTTCCTGATCTGTCATCTCAGGAAGCTGAGAGCTTAATGAGTGAAGCATCAGATGCAATTCAAAAATAACTACTCAGAAGAACAACATAGGCATCTGTCCCTTCTTGATGTAACCAAAGATAAACTGACAAATGTCACAAAATGTTACTACTACATTACCCTTATGATAATTTGCTGCTCTTGAATCATCTCTATGTTAGTGAGCCAAGGGGTATTCTAGAATTAAAATACATAATTTAATGTAAAACCTAAGCTTTATAGAGTCAGCTTCTATCCTGTTGTGGCAGTGCTAGGCTAATGGTTGGAACTCAATGATCTTAAAGGTCTTTTGCAATCTAAACAATTCTATGATTCTATCAAAGGTAGATATCTAAAATGGAATATCTAACATATTTGGAGGAGACTTGAGGGGTGACCTAGCATGCAATTTTTCATCAAGGTTATTTTCATTAAAAGAGAAAATTGAATTTTCTAGTGGTATTTTCATTTTTCTATTCTGTTACTTGAGACAAGAGCTACAACTACCCATGTTATAGCCGCCTGTATTTCAAGCTAAAGGGAAAGCCAGAAAGCTGACAAAACTCCCTGAATGGGCAACAGCAAAGAGGAGCAGAAGGGCAAAAGGTCTTCACATTTAGCTGCTAGTAACTGCAACTGAAGACTAATAATTTCACTTACGGAAAGGAAGAGAAGGCTGAGCAGTACTTTCTGGGCAGGCAGACAACTAGCAAGCCAACACTCTCTGTAAACACTTTTTTTTGAGAAATCTCTGTTGAAGTAAATAAAAAAGATTGCCTGTAATGTTGGGAGCAGGAGGAGGGAGGGAGGATTGTTCATTTTACTTTTTAGCCCTACTCAGAAGTAAAATATTTTCCAAACTATTTTATTTAGTGGTTTAATAGCATTCTGAAATAAATAGGTATATATGATTCTTGTAACTGACATTTCTTCATATGCTGGTGCCATTTAAGTGTTTCATATGGTGCTGAATTTTTATTCTATTGAAAACTTCTATGCAATTTTTTTATATTAGCATTTTTCCTTTTTTTTATTAAAATGTATACAAACTTAGTTTCTTCCATGGTGTTTAGCTGTCAGACTTTATGGTTTGGAAAATCTATTTTTTTAAATAATCTTTTTATAAAAGAATTAACAATGAAGAGAACACTGAGCAGAACTGGTGCAACAGATTAGGCTCAAAATAAATAGGGGGAGTTGCTATGGTTTTTCACAAATAACATGTTGGGTGGTATCAACTGGAGCATGAGCTCTGAGGATGCCTTCCCTCAGCACAGCTGTGTTTTCGTATCACTGAAAGGAACAAAGATCACAAGCTGCCAGAATCAAGCTACTACATAGGTAGCAAGTAATTGTTGCAGCACAAAGATGTTGATTATTTAGTTACTGATACTTGCTTACTGTAACAGCAGAGAATTAATTAACAAAATATGGGAGAGAAACAGTATTTCTTCAATTGGCAGACAAGAAGTCATTCAAAGAGCTTTACCTTAGTATGTTTTTCCTCAAAGGTGGCACAGACATAGGGTCAGTTAGGTTGACTCAATGGACAGGTCACAACTTGTTAGGTTACCACAACTTGATTGCATTCAGCTGTGCACCCTGGCCTTCAGCTTATTAACACAGTGTTTCCAGTTGTCTCACTGTAGTATTAATTCTTCAGTTACGCTATCGATATTTCACGTTTGCACTGTGCAGACTTTCTACCTGAATATTATCTGCTGTACCTGGAATAGTCACTCCAGTCTACTGTTGGAGAACTATCACATTTTGTAAGCTCAAAAATAAAGTAGGAAAATATAAATTTATGATATACATACAAACCCACTAACTCAGAAAAAGAAGTTATTGTGCATTACTTTGTGTTTACCACCATGGGCCCCAACACATACAGATAGCTGCATCAGTGTGCAAAAATAAACATTATGTCTTGAATTTTTTATGGAAATACAAAATTTTCCTTCAATGTGTTTTATGTCATAATAAAATCTTCGGGAATCTGTGTTTCTTGCAGATTTTATTCATTCAGCTGAAGCTTAGAAAGCCTCACAAAAGGTTGTAAACTAATGAATACACTCTTAAATAACGCAAAACCAAATATTGGCTTTTGCAGGGGGTGTGAATATATTCAGGAGATAATTATGCTTGACACTGTCAGTGTTTGACCTCTTGGAGCCCCCAAATAATCATGTACATGACTGAACATGGGAATTCTGACTTAATCTCCTGAATATAACAGTTTAATAAATTGTAACTTGTACAGTGAGCCATAGCACATGGGATTTAGCTGTCTTTGGTTATCTATTTAGAGCAACTCAGGTTAAAAAATACAGCTCAGTTATGTAAAGATTCTTTATATCTCACTCTCATGGAGAAAAAAGAAAATTAAAAAAAATCTGATTTTCTCAGGAAAAAAAAAAAAAGAACAGACTACCAGGTAGGTTTACCTATCCTGAGCAAAGCATCTTCTAATCCATCTCAGCTGATACCATAATCATTTGAACCGCACAACCACATTCCAAGAACAGGACAGCTTTGAGCACAGATCTGTATTTAAAGCAGCTTCTCCATTAGCATAGCAAGGAAAAAAGAGATACCAAAACAACTTTTGTGAAGTCTTTGCTTCATGCCCTACAGTTGTAATGTCAAGGCAGTCTATAATTAGAGTGCACAGGGAGCAGTGACTAATGCATGCGAAGGTGCATTGAATTAGCTGAATTTTTTTCTTTAGTTTTGCTTGCAGACAGGAATAGTAGATGCTCTGATGCTACTCCTCAGACTGCAAGTATTGGCACACCCTGCTCAAACACAACCGCAGAAAGAAAATACAAAAGAAAGAGAAAACACCCACTGCAGATGCCGTATCTTCTCCCACAGTATTTACAATGTATATGTTCACACCCAACACGATCATACTTCCAGTATAAGAACCCCATGCCTTCTCTGCAGTGACACATTTATGTGTGCGACCACTAATAAAAAGACACCACTTTTTAGCTTGCTTTTGCATTGGCTCTGCTGCCCTGTCCCTTGCCTTTCACATTTTCCCCATCTGCAAGATCTTTTTGGTATCTTTGAGCATTGTTTGAATGCCAGCTGGCTAAATGCTAGTAGGAAACATTAGATAGTTGTCATTATTACTCACTATGACCTGAAAGAATGGCTTTTACAGTGCCTTCACTCTTGCTTTCCCCTCCAAACCAAGCAGTATCTGCCATACTAAACACTCAGTCACTGGACTGTGAGCTTTTTCTCAGTAAACACAGAGCTTGAGTAAATATTGTGTAGTTGAGAAAAGCATGGATGTTTTGACTGATTAAGTGGGAGGGAGGGACAGCTGACTAGGAAGAATCATCCAAAAAATGTGAACACAAGATAAAAACAATACATTGTCCCAGCAAAATCCAGATAGCTGGTGTGGACTTCTAAGTGTGTCTGTGTCTGATCACACTCTATTGTTTTTTACATAGATGTATAAAATATACTGGTTCTCAGGAGGTTTGGACTTTGGTGAAATCCAGCTCAGTGCCAGCAGCCAGTTATAGGATCAATGCACCTTTGAAGTAGTGCCTAGGTTTGTGTTGACCTTTGATAAGAGGATAAATTTCACCCTGTGTCATTAGTGCTGCCCACAAACATAAAAGGGATATGTTTGCCTTGCCTTAAAATCTTTGATATTTACCCACTGCTTTGCTTGAGATATCAGGTATAAAGATGACCCTATCTTTCCTGACTATGCTGAAAAGGAGAGATATTTGTACTTAAAACAAGGTTCAAACCTAGGCCGGAGAGATAGTTTCAGCTCTTACTGAACTTTTTCCTAGCATAGTGCAAGAAGCCGGTACAAGTGAGCTGATGTAACTTTACTGTAATAAAACAGAGTTCAAAAATCAGTCTTGATTTGTCAACCCAGAGGCCAAAACTTGCCCTGAGATAGAAGGTCACGATACCAGAGAGATCAGACATTACCCAGTGACCATGACACCCAACCAGAGGAGAAGAAAAATCCATCCCATAACAAGGTCATGCAGTGCACTGGATGAGGGTTAGCCCTGTCTGCAAACCTCACTGCCCTGCAGTAGCTGCCTCACTGTAGCGAGTGGTCGAATTTGGCTATGACTGCTCTGGGGTAACGCTGCTTCTCCTGCCACTTACAGCATGTCCCTGGAGTCCTCCTCCTGCTGTGATTTAACTTGAGGAGCGGGTTACAGAACCAAACACAGTTTAGATGCAAGTACCACTGCTTTCTAAAGGACAGCTGGTAGTGCTTCTAGGCAGCTTCTCTCCATGTAGGTCCCATCTCTTAATCTTCTCAACTTTATTGCTTATCATGTCTACACTTGCTCGTAAGTTAAAGGACTTCTGAGGGCTGGCCAGCTGATAGACATGTTGCAGACAATGCAGGCTGCCAGCAGAAGATGAGTGACTGAGGCCATCTCTGCTTGTCAGTAAAACAGACCTTTACCCATTTTTTCAGTCTGGTGCATGTGAGGCTTTTGCATGTGACTAAGAGACATGTACACAGAGAAAGTGAAAAATTAAACTGTTTTGGGGAAACTGGTTCAGATGGTGCCTGTATTTTTTGGATCCTTAAGAAGGAGTTTAGCAGGTGAGCAGGCTAAGGTCCAAATTCCCAATGTGACACACACACATACAGATCATAATATTCTTAAACATGGAGTCTTTTTGATGAAAAGTAAAATATAGGAACATGAATGTACAACTGTACATATTTTGTAATAGGATTCTTTGAGAATAGTTGCTGGTAAAACAGGATTTCAGCTATGAACAAAGAATCAAACCTGTAGTCAGTTTTCTGTTAATTCAGCAGTCCTAAATTTCAATAAATAGGGGCTACGTCCCCAGGAGTTCCTCTGGCAAAGGGGTCCTTCAGAATCTGGAATATTACCCAATTACAGTTTGAAGTAATTTACAGCAAGGGTGATTAACTAAAGACAGAAGTTTATGAAAGCATCAGGAAAAGAGGAAGACAGGATGTTGGTGTGTGTCCAACCACTTTCTCATATGAGAAAAGTGAGGAGAAGAATTATTCTTGGTGTTAAGTTATGCAGTGAGTGAAGTCAAGGTCCTGCTTGCTTTTCTTTTTGTCATCTTCTCTCTGTTTTGATATGCACAGACCCTGTATTTACATTAAAAATTACATTGATTCTTATACTCTTTTAAAATTAATATGTGATAACAAACAGGACCCTTAGCTTAAAAGCCATTTTGGGCAGGACAAAGAGAAAGTACAAGACTGCTGTTAACCCAGGGTGAGGCAGAGGATGGCAGATGGCTGCTTCTCCTGGGAACTAAAAAGAGGTGCCAGGGAGTTGTTGTGTGGGAATTCCACCCAGGGCATGATTATCAGAGAATAGTTTAGGTTGGAAAAGACCTTTAAGATCATCGAGTCCAACCACACATCTAACACTGCCAAGTACATCACTAAATCACATCCCTAAGTAAGCGCCACATTTACATGTCCTTTAAATATCTCCAGGGATGGTGACTCAAATACTGCCCTGGGCAGCCTGTTTCAGTGCTTGACAACCTTTTCAGTGAAGAAATTTTTCCTAATATCCAATTAAAACCTCCCCTGGTGCAAATTGAGGCCATTACCTCTTATTCTCTTTCTTGCTATTTGGGAGAAGGGACCAACAACCACCTGGCTACAACAACCTTCCAGGTAGTTGTAGAGAGCGACAAGGTCATCTCGCAGTCTCCCTTTCCCCAGGTTAAACAACCCCAGTTCCCTCAGCCACTTCTCATAGAATTGTGCTCCAGACCCTTCACCAGCTTTGTTGCCTTTTGCTGGATTCATTCCACTACCTCAATATCTTTCTTAAAATTGTAGAATTGTAGAAGAATTATAGGATTACTTAGATTGGAAAAGAGCTTTAACACCATCAAGTTCACCTGTATGCCAATTATATCCCAATGTATATGTTGTACTGAGGGGCCCAAAACTGAATACAGTATTTGAAGTGTGGCCTCACCAGTGCCAAGTACAGGGGGATGATCAATTCCCTAGTCCTGCTGGTCACACTGTTTCTGATACAGGCCAGGATGCTATTGGCCACCTGGGCATAAGCTGGCTTATGTTCAGCCACCTGTTGACCAACACCCTCAGGTGCTTTTCCACCAGGCAGTTTTCCAGTCACTCTTCCCTAAGCCTGTATCATTGCATGGTGGTGTTGTGATCCAAGTGCAGGACCTGGCACTTTGCCTTGTTGAACCTCATACAGTTGGCCTCATCCCATTTATTCAACCTGTCCAGATCCCTCTGCAGAGCTTTCTTACCCTCCAGCACATCAACACTTCCACCCAATTTGGTATTGTCTGCAAATGTATTGAGGGTGCACTCAATCCCCTTGTCCAGATCACTGATGAAGATATTAAACAGAACTGGCCCCAGTATGGAGCCCTGGGGAACACCACTTGTGACCGGCTACCAACTGGATTTAACTGACATCCAGACAGTTTTTTACCCAGTGAAGCTTACACCAATCCAAGCCATAAGCAGCCAGTTTCTCCAGGAGAATGCTATTGGAAATGGTGTCAAAGTCTTTACTAAACTCTAGGTAGGCAACATCCACAGCCTTTCCCTCATCCACTAAGCAGGTCACCTCGTCATAGAAGATCAGGAGATCAGATTAATAGCTACTAGCACTTTCAGGAGCTAAGGACTCTTACTAGCTCTCTTTCTAGCTACCAGGAGCTGTCCAAAAAAAAGAGCCTGTATTATCATGCCTGGAAAAAGGACTGCTTGCTCATGCAATCCCATTCCATACCCAATTGCAATCCCTGAGCTGGCACAGAAGTGTGCCCAACTGTTTCAGAAGCATCTAAGATTGTCTGTGACCAAGTCCGTTTGCTCTTCTTTATTGCTGATATCTGCCTGATACCCTCAGGCATGGTTGAGCAAACCTTACTGTTTAACCCTTGCTGCTTCCAGTCTGACCTTCTGCTTCAGCAGCATGGCTGTGGGTCAGTGCACTGCCCAGGCATGCACAGGGAGCTCTACACTGCCAGGCTGTGAGAAAATAGAGCAGCTCAGCTCATGGAATGCAGCTAGGATCCCTTGCCTCCTGTGGCCTCACAGACGCAAAGGATGATCTCTACCCATTCTATCCTATGGCTCCTGCGTAGTGCAAGTGAATGAAAATTTCGCATAGAGCTTATTTACTTCTAGTATTAGGCTGTTATGAGGTCTCCACACAGCCTTCTCTTCTCCAGGCTGAACACCCCCAACTTTCTCAGCCTGTCTTTATACGGGAGGTGCTCCAGTCCCCTCATCACCCTCGTGGCCTTCCTCTGGACATGCTCCAACAGTTCCATGTCCTTTTTATGTTGAGGACACCAGAACTGCAAGCAATACTCCAAGTGAGGTCTCACAAAAGCAGAGTAGAGGGGCAGGATCACCTCCTTTGACCTGCTGGTCACGCTCCTTTTGATGCAGCCCAGGATATGGTTGGCTTTCTGGGCTGTGACCACACACTGAAGCCAGCTCATGTTCAGTTTCTCATTAGCCAACACCCCCAAGTCCTTCTCCACAAGGCTGCTCTGAATCTCTTCTTGCTTCCACCTTCTATAAGCTTCCTTTCTCGTTCTGAGTTTTTTCAGCAGCTCCTTATCCATCTATGGAGGCCTTCTGGCCTTCTTGACCCATTTCCTTCATGCTGGGATGCCACGCTCCTGAGCTTGTAGCAGGTGATCACTGAATATCAGCCAGGAGTCTTGGACCTCCCTGCCCTCCAGGGCTTTATCCCATGGAACCTTACTGAGCAGGTTCCTGAATAGGCCAAAGCCTCCTCTCTTGAAGTCCAGGGGAGTGAGCTTGCTGCATGCTCATCTCGCTGTCCTGAGGATGTCAAATTCCACCACCTTGCTACCACTCGAAGAGTAAAGGGGAAATTAGGTAAAGCAATGAACAGACCAACCAGCAGATAAATGGATAAATAAGTATGTTCATGCTCTTTTCAAATAATGAATAATGTAACAAAGCACAGTAGTCATTAGAAATATCAGGGCTCTCTACATTTTGAACTAAAATAGGTCTTTCATTCATCTTTAATAATAGTATAATTAGTACTTATCAACACCTAAAACATTGTTCTAAGTCATAAAAATATGACACTAAAATTATTTGTAGAAAGGGACTCTACATTTTGTGTAGAGAATTCTGTAGAATTTTTTCTCTCCTCTTACATTATCAATTATTTACTTTCTAATTCTACTCCTCACCAAGTTCAAGAACCTGCCAGGATTGCATACATGCTTCAAGAACTGCTAGCTTGAATTGAAGGTCTGCACATCTTCATTAGCATCAGATCAAAATAATTTCAGATTAGTGTCAACTCCCAAGTGATGCTGATCTGGAACCTCACTGCTTGGTAGGAAACATAAGAAGCAGTTGATTACAGGCCTAGCTCTTGGTGGGATGGTGTCTTCCATTTTCCCTGGCTTACATCTCCACCTGTGAGTATATTCTACCCAGACTTCCTCTCTTTTAGGGCAATGAGTTGTATATAAATGAAATAGACCATATTATCCTTATACAAGGAAGACAAAATATTTCTGTTGTACTTCATATGCATACTTGCTGAGGCACCAAATATACTGGGTTTATGATATTGGCAAAATACATAATTAGAATGGTGCATGTCCATGTTTGATTGATTGATACTAATTTATTTTATAAAGACAGCATTAAGAAAATTATTTTGTGGAGGAGCTGGATGAAGTGTGCCATAATATTTAATGATGTTACTTGTTCTGGTGCCTGAATTAATGACACATCACCTTGTTGAAAGATAGATTTGTGAGTGATTTAGCTTCAGCTCAGTTATACTGCTTATCATCTTTCTCAGTGGTGGGAAATGTAGTGTTCAAACAATGCCACAGTAATAAAAATAAATAAAATTGATTATGACAGTTTCCCAATATATTTGTCCTGAATGTTTTACTATTTTGACATCTGCATTATTAAACCAAATTGCTTTATTTTCATCCAGTAACAGCCACTGGAGCTACAAATCTTGCAAATGTCAGTGAACAGCATGTACATGAAAATTCCATTTCTTTGTGATGCACATCTTCTTTGTGTAGTCATCTCCTTGGGCAGATTAACCGTCCAGTGGGCACTGGCTGACTCAGCACCATAAAAACACAGCTGTGCTGCTTCCTCAATTGTCTTGGGTCTGTTATTAGTGTTATGGTTTTTATATGACAACCTGTCTGAACTAATAATCTGTCCAGGACTTAACTTGGCCTCATGAAAAACAGGCAGCCTTGAAATCCTTTCCTAGAACTAGGATCCATAAGAAAGCAATGTGCAGACAACCAATGGTCTCCAGACTGAGTAATTATAGGTGAGGTTTGATTTATTAACTTACACTTTGTATGAGACCTAAAGGATTTGGTGGTACATTGAGGGGTGGCAGCAGCTTTGACTGCTGGTGGAAGCAAAAGAAAGCAACAGTATTGGTACCATATTTCTTAGGGAACATTAACTCAGTTGTAGAGCATGACAAGTGCATAGCCTCACCTGGAAACTGGTGCTTCACATAGTTCTGGAATTCAAAGCACTGTGAAATATGGGCTTGTAGAAACTCATGGGCATGGCTTTGCAGAATTCTAGCTTTACAGTGAGCAAGGAGAAGGAACACAGAGTCACCAAACTACACAGTTTAGAAGGGACATCTGGACACCATTTAGTCCAAACTCCTTCTCAAAACAGGGCCTGTTTTGAAGACAGATCAGGTTGCTCGAAGTCGGATATTGCACAGCACCAGTCAGTGCTGGTGTTGTCTGGAACTTTCTGCTTTCTGAATGTCCAAGATCCTTTATACCGAATAAACTAGGAAAATCACAAGATAAGTTCTGGAAGTCCTAAACTCTGCGCTTCAGCGTTCTCGCTGATGACTGCTTCATAGCAAAATATAATAAATCTAATTTTTTTATTTCTGAGGAAGTCAGTAATAAATCCAGTAAATCAAGAGAAGTTTCATAATGTGAAATGGGTATAAGTAAAAGGAAAATCAAAGCCAGATATTCCTTACAGCAGCCATTTTGTAGGAGGGAGACTTCTGCTCCATGGTTTTTTTTCTATCAGCCTTCTCTCCCAAGTCTCTGCCCAAAGTTTCCACTTTGTGCAATTCTCCAAGCCAAGTGATGGAAAGGGGTTCACAGAAGTGTGTATTGTCTCCTTCCTGAATAAATAAACTTTCCAATAACTTAATTCTTCTTGATTCGTTTTATTCCATCCTTCACCTTGCAAAGCCTGGCAAACGTTTTATGTCTGTGTTGGCTCACAGTGTATTCAGGAATAAGGTCAGCTAGTTCTCTCGGGATGCAGTTTACCATATTGTAGGGGTCCCAATACCTAAGTTTTCTCATGAGTGGATTCTATTTGTGTGGAATAAACTACCTTTGTATACAAAGGTATAATTGCATTGTACTAGATTTATGCAAAGTAGAGGTTAGGGAATAATTACATCGGTAGTGTAAAAAAACTTAATTCATTTCAAAACAAACAGAGCAGTTACTAAATGATAGTTATGTGTAAGTATAGCGCACTTGTATAATCCTTAGCAAGACTGCTGGGAGCTGGAAGCAGTCTTACATAAGCAGCATGGAGTCCTGCATAATGCAGCTTACCAGATACTAATTCCTTTTAGTAGCACAGAAAAGCTGTCTGTTCTTGTCCTTCCAAAATAGACTGTAGACAAACCAGCCAGTTGTGTTGTTTTTCAGTGTTTAAACCAAGATGGATTTATGACGTATGTAGATTCGATGCAGAGGGAAAAGCATCATGACAATGCAATCCAGCCCTCATAAAATGAAAGTTACATATGAAAGTAGCCCGTATAAAACTCAGGGTTAATTATGAAGGAGGGATCTCTGGAAAAAAGTCACAAAATTCTAATAAATTTAGAAGTGGAAACAATGACATAAGTTCACTTGGAAGAGCTTGTAGTATATCTATCTAAGGCACAATTAGCAAGAGAAAATCTATTACATCTGAACCTCTTTGCATATATTATATTTTCAAAGAAGTTTTGAGATCCTTCAGGGTCTGTTTTCTACTCTCTTCTCATTGCCTTGCAAGCTAAATCAGCCAGTGAACATGCAAGAAGAACTCCAGCTTTCTTCTGGTCAAGGGGTTTTCCAGATATTTGTTGAGATTAAGAATCATTTTTGCATAGATCTGGCCTAGAGAAAAGTGTTCAAGAGCAGAATTTAAATAAGATAGAATTCCCAAAGCAAAGATAATCAGAGGCTAAGAAAGTCTTGTAGTTTAACTCTGAGTTTGCAAAATCCAGTGAGAGACTTCAGGCACATGACAATGTCTTTCTTTCTCCATTCTCCAGCTGCAAAACAGAGATAATTTTTCTCCTCTAATTCTCCAGGAGGTTATAGCATAAATTCATTAACATTTGCAAGGCATTCAGATGTTGCATGAGTATTGGAGATCAAAATAGGACACTGCTGCTGGTAAATGAAGGCTTTATAAATTGTTATACAGATAAATTTTGATCTCTTCTGTATCAGAAATTTGAACTTAATTGTGGAAAAGAATGCAAGGATAGAAAATGGACTGAGTCCTAAAGATGGGGAGTATTAATATCTCTAAGGGTGGACTAATATTATAATCTTGTTAAAAAAAACCCAACAAAACCAAACAACTTAATATTTGCAATCTTAGCTTCTATCCGTGTTCACTGTCCTATTACTTCTGCCTTTTCTGTTGCCCTTCTATTGCAGTGATTTATTTAATGTGGTAAGAGAACCCTTCTATGTGGTATAACATTAGGTTATTTAATGAGACTGTCTGAAATTTACTCTTGTTAATAATGAGTAAAGATAAGCAATGAAATCTTTCCTCACTGAGATCAGTGGGATTTTTCTGTTCACCTCAGTAGAACCAGAACTTCACGCAGGAATCAATACTAATCCCTTAGATACATATCTTTGAATAAGAGTGCACTGTCTTGGCTGTAGATCCTAACAAGAAAAGATGCTTTCAAAACCACTTTTTTTAAGGGTTCATTTTCTACCCACCAGAAATAACTGGTGGTCGGGACAACAAGTGCATTCAGCAGAAAAGTGGTTCCACATACACCTGTACTCTGATTCCCTTAGTACTCAGGTCATAAATAAAGGTAATTTTGAGATTACTTCTGACCTCTTCCTTTTCATAGTTGGATGACTGTTCTTAGGAGAATAGTAGAATATATGAAGCACAAGGAACATTGTCTGACTGGAAGAAAACATCTCAGTGTAGCCATGGAAGTTCTGCCTGCCACTTCTTAAATAATTTTTTTAAAGGCTTATAGGGTTTTTATCTTGTCCAAACTGCTGGACTATAAAAGAATGTGATAGTCAGTGAAATCCACCATGAAGAATAAGTATTTGTATCTGATATTTACAAGGTCAACAAGCAAAAATATACAGTACAATATCAAGATAGTTAAACTGTTTGACACACAGTCAATAAAAGGTGTTAACAGATTCCCTTTCATGTTCTTCTTTCTTTTTTTGCTTGTGCATCCAATAATACACTTCAGGCAGTGACTTATGAACAAGCAAATCAAAGCAAAGTATGTAAATTTTTATGAAAGACTACACAACGTAGGACGGAAAACAGGATTTTTTTATAATTTAAAAATACTGATTACATTCTTGGGAAAGAGGTTGGGTTATAGTACATTTACTGTTACAAATATGCTGTTTATTTCAATCTTTTCATCACAGTAGATACCTACAGCCCAATGCAGTGATTGTCATTCTATAGAAATACTCTAACTGAAGAATGCACTTGTCACGTTACTGAATTCTTCTCATTGATATGCAGGCTTTCTGCCTGATTTCAGTATAAAACTATTTTTTCAATATGAATACATTAGAACCTGGGCCACTTTTATTACATGCAGCTTTGTAAGCATTTTGATATAATATGATCATTCTGTACAAATAAGTATGTCAACTTTACCTTTATTTGTTGACCAGACCTCCAATGAAAACATTGTTTTGCTTTTTTGTGGGTTTTTATGGGTAGGATACCCTTGTGCTTTCCTACTATTTAGACTAATTTAAGAAAGTAGAATTTCCTAGCTTTATTTTGAACATAAATGTATCTTTAAGGTTCTAGCAGTTTCAGGTCCTGATTTAACTAACCTGGATGATTATGAAATGAACCAGATCCTACAAATGAAAACATAAGGGGAAAAATTAAGGGGAACCAAAGAAGGTTGTTAATTTACTAATTAGAAAGAGGTAGGTGTAAGATTTGCCCCTGCTGAAGAAGGTCCAATATCTCAGCTCCACTTTGACAGAATGACAATGATTAAGTTTTGTAAGACTTACGAGTACCAGAAAACCCCAGAAAAAACTAAAATCGATTATGACATTGAAATCAGAACACAAAGTACCCATGGATCTATTCCCAGAAGTTGTTCCTGTGAACACCCAGAAATGTGTTGGTCTGGGGACCAAACAGTTGCCCCAGTTCTGTAATAACACCCTGCTATTATACTATAAAATACAGTGACTGTTTTTGTGTACCAAAAATCTGTTGCCACCATTTTGGAGTTTTAGCTGTAATGCATTTAGTGTTTACTAACTAATTTGCTCTGCTAACTGTTGCCATTATCCCACTTCTCTGTCCTTTACCTTTCATTCATTCAACAGGCCTTGATGAGAAGATAATTGATGATGAATAGGATGAAAATACAACAGCTCATAAAGAGGCACCAAGAACACATGCACTAGATTTGTGTCAAGCATCCAGTCTTTCTGAATTGATGAGAATTTCCAGAATGGTGGCCCACTGCAAAAAGGATTGGAAGGTGCAACAGGCACCACAAGTTTGTCTTACCTTGTAAAGTGGGGTATCAGTCAAAATCACAGGTCAGTACATAGATCATATCTTGAGCTGTGTTTTAAAATGTAAATCAGCATTTTAATCAGCACCCTCAGCTGCCAGAAACTCAGCTGCTGAGAAGTCAGCTCCTCTTCCAGCTGATTAATCACCCTAAGGATCTTACCTCTACCTCTCTATCCTCCCCATAGCATACCCTGCCTTTGTGTATTTAACTTGCGTACCTTCCATGACTTGCTAAGCATTATAATCTTCAGGAGTATATCCTCCACAGAGAGCAGGGTGTGCCTGCAGTACCAGTAAGCACATTTCAGAGACTTCTCTGCTAAACTGTACTTCTTGCTACAGCTAAGTTACTTATCATATGAGAGGGGGAAAACATTCTCTAGGTTTCCTGAGAACTCCTCTGGCACCATTTTACAGGTGAGAGTCATCAGGAAATACATATTGGCAGTAATTAAAGCAGGAACCAGAATTAAATTCCTCTTCCTTTCTCCCTCCTGTTCCTACCTATAGCTGATTTTTCTTTGGTAGACATACAAGCCAGTGAGGAGATCTGGTGTGCTGCAGCCAGGACCATGATCTAGGTGAGCAAGAGACTGTAGAATCCGTTCATGTCTAGAGCATGTGCCAAGCAGGAGAGAAGGGCAATGGGAAGTATAGACAGGTATTGACATCAGTCTTATAATTTTTATTTTTAATGGAGAACATCCTAAATGGCAGAAACACCAGAAGGAAAAGATTAGCAAGGGTATAAGGTCTGTCAACACAAACTAAAAGTAATCTTAGCAAGGAAGTGTGAGTTTCTACTTCCATCCTCAAATTCAGTGACAGTTCAGCTCACTCAGCAGACATTGTCCCAGAGACTCTGGGACACCAAAGCATCTTTTACAGTAGAGAGCTTAAAGCCAGTGAAGGATTAGTTTGTTTCAGCTGGTATTTGCAAAGGACTATGAAGAGATAACTGAAATAGTTGTCATTGAGGGAGCACTTAGAGCTATGGTGCAGTGGCAAAGGACAGTCCCTTGCATTTTTAAAAACCACTCAGCTGAAATCAGAGGGTCTTCAGAACTAGTGAACAGGTGTGCTTGACTGTACTACAAGAAACTAGAATAGTTATCTATGCGGTAGGGTCAAAGCAGACTGACAGCACATAGATATCCAGTTCTGGTCCTGCTTTGCTTCCTCCTACATCAGCTAAACCCAGGACCCATCCCTAGAGAATTCAGCAATAGTATCTTGTGACACTGGGCCACCAACTTGCCCTATTTAACATTACAAAATAGATGTAAACTGTACCTTTAGGAAATTGTGCCATGTGCTATTGACAAAGATCAAAGTGTGACTTCTGGGTCACATGTAAAAATCTCTAAACAAAACCTTAAACCAGTTAAGAGCATGAGCAAGCTGCTATTGCAGAAAGTAAACAAGAGCAATTTTTTGTTGCTATTTCATAATGTTTTCAACAAGCAACCATTTGAAGCACAGGATTTTACACTGAAAAGGCAGGAGAACCACATTTCATTAAGAGCATTACCTTATGTAATCAGAAACAGCACCAAGTAGATCAAAGTTATGGCTGTTTATTGATTAGTCCTCGGTGTGTGTTTAATCAGCAACTGGCCTATTCCACATGGACTGAGGATAGTAAATTAACACAGTCATCTGTTCTTGGAAATATCATGTTGCTGGACATTAGGAGGTTCTTTAACTGAAGTGCAGTGTTTCTAAAGTGAATTCACATGACCGTGGTCTAAACTGTCAGCAGAGGATTACACATGTGCTAGTTAACAACTAATGAACAAGCAAACAAAAACTTTTTGTATTATATGATTACACTCTTAGCCTTGACGGCAACCTTAGTCCTTTCTTTTCTTACAGTTATTCTCTGTAGCTAATGAATCCAAAGCACAGTTTCAGTTGAATTTCTTAGGCTCCATATTGCTGTTTCTACACTGTTTCAGTTGTAAGATTTTTGTTGCTTAGGAAGACCCAGAAGGGACTATAAAAGTTCAAACAGCAAAAAAATGAAGTGAAAAAAAAAATCAGTCTTAGTCCCTTTTAAACAACTTTATTCTGAACAAGGCATTCTCCATGTTCATGTGCTTTGAAGATAGGTCCAATCTTTATTTTAAAAGGCAATGTAGCTGATCCATAGATAACATCCACCCAGGTTTTAGCAATCCGTGTTAAAACTCTCATACCAGAAAACCACTTTAACTACCCTGGCCATCAGCAAGGCAGTGCACTGAGCAGTCTGCATGTCCATAAAATAACGATGGCTCACACTACAGATAGGAACTTTCACACAAGGACCAGAAAAGCTCATTAGAAGCTTGATAGAAGACCTAGGACTCTTGTTCCAGGAATCAGGTTTCCATCATTACATGGCGTCAGCACAGCAGCAGGTGGGCAGTACCATCAAGGCCAGGCTGGCACAGTACACTGACCTATGTACACTGCAGGTCTGTAGATGCTTGGCTTATGCATTTGCCAAGCTTATGCTCACCGTCCTGCCCATGAGATAAGTCTGGACTTGGTGAGGTTCACACCTGTATTTATACAGGATACTCATAAGACAGAACCTATCATTAATCAAGCTGGAACAGGGTGCTCTCATGATGGTAAGGCAGATTGTGAATGATGCAATCTCTCTTTTTCCCACAGATGTAGAATATGCAATTTTCTGTAAGTTCAAGGGCAGGGACCCTTCACCCCCAAGGCCCTCTTGCTCCTAGCCATCCTGCACGTTCTCAGCTGGTGCAGTCTCACAGACTAACTGGATTTATATATTTGCTACAGCTCTGTTCTGCTTATATTGCAAATACAGTATGTGCAATTCATTTGCAACTGGGCTTTTTTTCCCTAATCTTTACAGAGTTGTTACCCTGGAGGGTATGGTAACAACTGCTTAAACAAGAAATGCCACTCAAACTATCCAACACCTCCTGGATCTGCACACACCCTGGTGAAGACACGGTGAGGGCAACTTTTCCTGCTGTGATAGGGATATCAGCACAAGCTCCCAACGCAAGAATTGGTATCACTCCGACCCTTGTCACAGTTACACAAGGGAAGGGTATTTAAACATTTCATAGCCAGAAAATGGGCTACAAAGATGGGGAGTACTATCAACTGTTTTGCAGTTCAGGAGCAAAGACAGAGATTGTGTGGACTGACCTGCATGACAGAAAATCTGAAGATGAGCAGGGGTTCAACAGGTCATCCTAGTCTCATGTTTGTGTTTTGGAGAGGATTTTCTTCCTCCTTGGCTGTGTAGTAATATGGAATACCATAGTTCAGACACAAAAAACCCCAGCAAAGTGATGATAAAAACTCATCACAGAACAAGGTCCTTATAACCTTACTGACAAAATCCTTGCTCAGGAAAAGAGTACTACCTGGCTGTTACCCAGAGAAGAAAATCAAAGGGACAATTATATTGACCCTACCATATTGACAGATTTTCAGCAAATACCAAATTTAATGTAATCACATCTAGCGCAGTGCTTTGGATCAGGGCAAAGGAAAATGAGAACAGGAAACTTTGAAATTGAAAAGCCAACCTTTCCACAGACATAAAACAGCTGGGTGAGTTTGCACCAGTCAGGCAACAGCACTATTAATAATACAGGCAGCAATTCATTTGGAAATCAAAGGAACTGTGGATGTATGATTAGCAAAATACCTGTAAATCCTGTCTGAACAGAGGGGGGATCTATGTTTTGTCTTATAATTCAGGATCTTAGTTGCTGTGGTAATGTTCCTTGTATAACTTGTCTACGTAAATGAAACTCAATCCCTATTGTCTCAAGCCACAGAGGATTATAGAATAATGAAAAACAAAACTAAACCAAAGGAACCCAGTCAACTGAAGCCTTATGATAAAAACTGTAAGTAATAGGTTTAAAAATATTTGGGTACCAGTGTATGAGAACACAAACATATTTGTTGTTTTCATTTCATTAAGGAAAACAAACTATGGAAATGCTTTACAATGGGAAAATGTGGCATTGATGTTAAAACAATCACGAGCAGCTGTGCATGTCTCCTGCACCTGCCCCTGGCTGCTTGGGTAGATGCCTTAGAGAAAAAACACAGAGGTGCTGGCTAACAGCTGATGGAGAAGAAGGACAGGGATGGCAATGAACAAAGGCTGGGGGAGCGTATTGCAAGATTACAGGACAGATTTGAGGCCAGATAATAGACCAATCTCACCATAATCAATTACACGTAGTAATTTTCTTTCTTATAAAACTGCAAAGCAGTTGAAACCCATCTATCCTCAGTACTCCAGAAAGAGCAAAACAGAGACATTCGTAGTTTAGTAAACAGCACTACACTACGGCCAATGTTTTACTGACTTTATCACCACATGCAAAGTGTTGCACAAACAGATTGAGTCAGTGCATAATAAAGCAACAAGTTTGTACTGAGTGTAGCTGCCACCCTACAGTAAACAACCCTGCTCTAATCATCAAATATTATGAAGCCCTGGGAACAGTTTTTGGAAGACACAACATAGCACATTTTCCAAGTGGCTGGAGCTGTTGGCTGTGGCACGGCACTAGTTCACGTCCCTCAGGGATATCCGTCTGCTTCCTGACGCTCATGTCTTTCTTAGCTAAAGGAGGGCCAAAAAAAGCAACAGCAAGTGGACAAATGTCAAGATTGTGTAATCAACCACCTTATTATTTGTTCTTTTTTACCTCTTCAGCAAAGAATTAGAGAAGTTAATATAATGTGTGCAAGTCAAGAAGGAACATCTTCTTTCCCTTGGACATGGATTTAACTTTGTCTTGCTGTTGTAGGATTTCTAACCATATAGCTATGCTAATATGTAACTGAATCTTTAACAGAAAATCCCTCTACTACACCCCTCTGAAAAAGGCAAAACTTCCTCTCTTGACACAATATAACCAAGATGTCTCTACTGCACTGATCTGTATTTGTTATAAATTATTGAATTACCTCTCCACATAATTGCCTACCTCTCTGAATAATTACATCTAAGAGGCCAGTAAATACAAGCTTGTATGTATTTATCTTATATTTGTACCTGACTAGTAGTTTAAGCATGGACTCCTCCCATGGTTGAGCTGACATGGCATAACATGCTTTGCCATAGTAATTGAATCAAGAAGGCTGAAGGAGTTGGGGTTGTTCAGCCTGGAGAAAAGAAGACTCCAGGAAGACCTTATTGTGGCTTTTCAGTACTTAAAAGGGGTCTATAAGAAAGATGGGAAAAGACTTTTTAGCAGGGCCTGTTGCAATAGGACAAGGGGTAGTGGTTCTAAACTAAAAGAAGGAAGATTCAGGCTGGATGTGAGGTAAACATTCTTTACAGTGAGAGTGGTAAAAATACTGGAACAGGTTATCCAGAGAGGTGGTGGATGCACCATCCCTGGAGACATTCAAGGCCAGGCTGGATGTGGTTCTGAGCAACCCTGCTCATTGCAGGGGAGTTGGACTAAATGCCCTTTGAAGACACTTCCAACTTAAACTATCCTATGGCTGTATGAAAAAGTTGGCTTCCTTCAGACTGTCATTGTGCCATCCATGCTTTTCTCACCTTGGGATGCAAAATTTCCTAGCTGTCCCTAGATCCTGGCATCACTAGTGTCTCCATCCGGCCCACACGGACTTCCCATGCACACAGAGCTGTACGCGCAGACAGTGCTCTAAGTCTAAGTGGTTGGTAACTGCTTCCAGATGACTTCAGACTGTTGATTTTGGGTCTGCAAGTTAATGCCAACTTGAGGTTATGTCTCTGTTGGCCCACGCAGGATAGAGAAGTGGAGGCAGAAAAGTATAGGCTTCCTTTCCCTCCTCCCCCATCACTTGAATTGGAATACATAGCATGAAAGAACCCCTTGAAGCTGTGCATAACCCAAATTCTGACTGAATGGAGGAAATGAGTATGCTGCGACACCTTACAGCTGAGAACATCAGAGACATCCGCAGTAGAGCAGACAAGGACAAGAGAAACTATTTAGAAGTGCATCTACCTTTGATTATAAAACCTGACCCTACCCTCAGGTCCAACACAGATTAGCTTGTTTGGCTGCTTGTGAGGGGGGAGGAGGGTGGCACTTCTGAGCATGCTATATGCAGTACAGCTTTTTTTTCCTCTATTTTTTGAAGCAGTTGGAGTAAGTATGAACTAAAGGAAAAAGACCGTGGGGGGAAATATTTGTAGAAAACATTTTGTAAAAGTTTACAGCATTATTTAAAATGTATGAGACAAGCAAGCAGAGCCCTAGATAAATGCTAAAGCTGCATTATCAAAATGTTAATAGGTAAACTTATCAACAAAAATGCTGTGAAATGAAGAACTGGCTTGGTTTCTTAAGGTAGAAGAGATGTTAATAATGATCCCCACCTCAATCCACTGCTAACATGTTTCAGGGCTCAAAGCTGCACATAACTCTGAGCACCATAACTCATCCCATTTGTCCTTGCTTCCAGACAGAGTGCAGGTCAGTTCGTGGTCAACAGTACTGGAGGCAGCTGACACATCCAAAAGAATCAGAAAAGACACCTGATCTTCATCCATCATTGACAAAGATTATCAGCCAACACAAATATGTGCTGTGACTTCTGTATCAAGTGATTTGTAAATAAGCGTGCATTATGGACAGGATTTCAAGTGAGCTCAGTGCTGCTCTATCCAAAAAGAAAAGCAGACTAAAGCTAAAGTAGAGCACTAATGTGTGCCGACATGAACTTACACAAATTCCATGCTTGTAGCACATGGAAAGTAGAATTATCTGGCCATCCACTGAAGGACCTGGGATCTGACAGAAGGATTTTGGACCACTTGCCTACAGAGCAGATATTTAAGGAAACAGCCAAGATGAAAGTCATGTATGCCATTGTTTCAGTCACTGAGTTTCAGTCTCTCAAATCAACAGTCACGTAGAGGATTTTCATGTAGCCCAATAATTCCCCACATCACTCAGTATTCATGCAATTCATGAACGTAAGGGTATTCTCTGCATTAGTCCAAAGAAGGCTATTGTAATTGCTACGAACAGAGCACAAGGGACACAAAGACAGGGAGGCAGTTCTCAATGTGTACTCTAACATCAGGACCCAGATAAAAATATTCAGCAGGCCCCAGATAAAAATACAACCCAGACTGGTAACCCTAACCTCGCCCTCACACCCAACTGTCTTCAGTCCCTTTTGTCCCAGGTCTTAAATCTGCCAGTCCTTCCTGCTTAAAACTCCTCAAACACATTTTGCGCTAATGGTTCCCTCTGAGGCTACCTTTTCCAAAGGTTTGTTGTTTCAAAACACCTTCCTCCCATACCGAAGCCACTCATCTTCCTCCCCAGCTCTCCTTGCTTAGATTTACTTCACCTCTGACAATTATTTTCCCATACCTTTCACTAACCCAATCTCCCTGTTCCTCCAGAGCAAGTCCTTGCAACCCTCAAACTTCCAAATTCAAGACATAAGGCCTTCCTAGTCTTTTTTGAACCCCAAACTTCATTTCCCATCTGCCACCATTCTTCTCCAAACCCTTTATCAAGTATTTTCATAAACCTTATATTCCCTCTCTATTCCCATTGCCTCTCCTGCAGCCCCTGAGCTCCACATCCTCAGCTCAGTATTCCCACTCTGGTTCCCATCTCCAGAACAGTGCTGTTCATTTATAACCTATTTGTTACTTTCCTGTTAACTGCCACAAGTCAGTTTTCTCTTCTCATCAACCTCTGCCTCCAACTGAGCCCTCTGCTTCCTTAGATCATCCTCAGAGAAACTATAGAGATAATGTATACAGAATTCTTTCATCAATGAACCTAACCAGGAATCTGACAGTAGATGAAGATATGTATAGTCTTGTTGAACTAGATTTTTGATATACAACTACAGTGCTGTATATAAAAGCTTAATTTTTAATTGATATTTTATTGCTATTAAACAATAACCTGAAAGTTCATTCAATTCACTTTCTTTGTATAACAAAGCAAAAAAAAAAAAAAAAAGAGAAATCCTAAGCAAAATTGTCATAAAGAATAAATACAAGGACAGGGAAAACATAAGGATGAAAATAAATACTTTTCAAAGTAAAGAATGTCACTAGTTATTCCTCAAGGAACGCAGAATGTAATTAACAAATGCTATGTATTTTTTGTTATTATATAGTTTCTGAGCCTCTATAGTTGTCCATATACTGTTTGATTACATCTCTGTTTCTATTTAGTTCTGAAATATTCAGAATTAGTGCTTAAGTATGTATCTCACTCAGCACCAACAGATTTAGTTTAAACTCACAACTTGCAATTAAAATACATATATTTCTGATTTATACAAGAGCAATTATATTGTAATTGTAATTACAAATAAAATCATATAATGCAGTAAAGTTTCTTGCTCTTATGTCAGAATATTAGCAGGGCAGTTAAAATTATGTGTTTGGTTACATCTTCATTAAATTCTACTAATCAAAGAAAGAAAAGTAACATTAGAAAGAAATGCATGGCAATTCCAAAACTCCTGTCTTATCAATAACAAACAAAACTGAATCTAAGAAGTTTTCAGTCACTCTATAATTCTAGAACCAATGATGTCTGGCTGGAAACTGGAAATAGCTCAGAAACAGATGTTCATAGGCATGTATACTTTGGTCCAAGAATGAAGTGTACATTAATGTCTGATACAGCTTATTTTTTTTAACCTAGTTTCCACAGACAGCAGAAACTGTAGTTTTTGTGCATACCTAGAGCTGACTTGGACTGAGCAATTCAAAGTCAATCTAATTTATAAGCATGACCAGGTTGCCTAATGGGTATATTCTCTATCCCTCTCAGTTGAGAAGCCCAATCCAGTGGGTGTACACACACCATGTAAAATGAATACTACAAGATTACACTTACCACTTTGTACAGAAGTGTGAAACCAATTGAAGAGTCTTTTCCAGAACTGACAAAAGGAGCAGGCCTCTCCTTTTGCGGTCTATTGTACAGCACTAACCTCCAGGTAAGCTGGGAGCACCAAAGGAAGCAGTTCCCTCTCTCCAGCACATGGGGGATCACCACTACCACCTGGAGAGCAGAAAGTGTTTCATTCTTTTCTTCAGCGAGCGGGAACCCAGTTCTCCTCCTGTTTTGATATTATGTATTTGCTGGATAAAGTGAACAAACATTCCTGGGAATGGTTACCAAAACCACGCAATGTTTCTCCTCCCTGTGATGTTTATTTATAGCCCCTAATTTTCAGGACTGAGCCCCTTACTGTGCCCTCTTTTTGATTCTATTGGTCTTTTTTTTTTTTTTCCTGTGAAGTCTTCCATCTGTAAATCAAGAAGGAGCAGTAACAACCTGCACCTGAACAGTTCCGACGCTTAGTCAAAAAAATTGAAGACCTGACTTTGAACTTTCTCAGTCTAGTCAAGAAAGGCCTAAAGACCAAATTTCACCATTTTTGCAAGTATTAGAAATGCTATCTTATCATATTATGAAGAAATGGAAAAATTCCCTTCCGGTTCCTTTAAAAAAAGTATACCTAATTGTTTTTCAAGTAGCAGATTGTTCATGTTTGCTAGGAATGTTCTGAGAATATTTTACAAGTTAAAGAGAGACTTAGGGGAAAATTCCTATTTCTGAAACCTGATCAAGTGTTGAACCAGCTGCTGAGCTTCTCATACTGGGGCAATCTGAGATGGGCTGCACAGAACTGAATTCTCATAATAGTAATGTTTAACATCAAACAAAAAGGCCCCTGGTGAGTTTAGGTATCTATATTGGGTTCACTGCAGCTGAGCAGAGAATTTGGGGATTATAATTACACTCAGCTACACCCATGTTTCTCCTTAGCTCATTTTTGGGTCAACCCCAAGTCCTTTTGCAGATCTGCCCTTGTTTCAATTTTTAATTTTACTTTTAATATTTTTTACTCTCAATGTTCTAAAATCACTTCCAGATCACTCTTGAAAACCCACAATGTTGAAGTGTTTTTCTCCTTTTTTTCTCCATACTTGGACATGATACAGTGGTTCAATAACATAAGAAGGCTTTGTAGGAGGGATTAGGAGATGCTGTCACAGCAATTTACCAGTTCTGGATGAATATTCACACTGTCTCCTCCCAAAAGCCAGAAACTCATGATGAGGCAAGAAAAAGCTCTGCAACTGGGTAGGGAAGAGTGAAAGAAAAGCCCTCTGCCAGAACATTTTCCACAGTGAGGAAACGATCACAAGTCACTGACTCTATCTATTACCTTCTGTCAGGGGAGCACATGAGGGCACCAAGACTTTCTCTCCTTGTGCCCAAGGTGCTGAGATTCCCTCTTGCTCTCAGGCTGAGACCTATAGCCTCTCTATGCAAAACTATTCCAGCTGGGATGTGGTTTCTGGCAGTTGGATTGACAACTGTCCACTGGGAAGTGACTGGAATGTCAAAGCTGTTACACAAGGGGTGACAAAGATCTGTCAGATAACCGTTACCGAGTTCTTTATCTCTGTTTCTTCCAGTTTGCACTATATTTTAACTGTGAAATATCATGTAATTGCATACTTCCTAAGTGGGAAAAACTTTATTTTTCTCATTTTTTATTCCATATGCTAACGTCTCCTTCCTGTATTCATTTCTTGCACCTCCAAGCCTTGCAATAGTAATTTAAAAGTCAAGTAACTAGCACTAATCATGAACCAAATTCTTTCCAACCATCACATCCACATTAAGGGACCTAAATCTGGGGCAGATTTGGCCCTCCTATTCAAAATCTTAAATTGGCAATAACAAACAGAGCTTTTACAGCAGCCCCCACACTGCCTATAGCAAACTTCTGAAATAAAGCTGGAAGTCTTTTAAAAATCTGTTTTGCCTAAACGACACCTTTAAATGAGGTAATTGTTGTTGAGACTAAAAGCAACAGTGTGAGTAAAGAATATTACACTGGGATATATCACCAGCGTCCCCATTTCTTAATCTGCTTAAAACCCAAAGAAAACTATTAAAAGGTACCACCCTGAAACAGAAACTAAATCATCTCTGCAAGTTATCACTCATGTCTGTAGCGCTTTCCAAAATAAATAAATAAGGAAATATCTATCACTGCTATGATGAGCTGCAAAGTAATTTTCTGTTTGTTACCTCACCAAATAAGATTCTGGAGCTCTTCCAATAAAAGTTAAATTAAATGTTCTATAAATCTTGGTGAATGTTTTGCTTTCATTTCAATACCAGAAAGAATTCCTCTACTACTAGTCATGAGAATAGGCATGCTTTGCAGTGCCCACTTCAGATAACAGTCAAATTCCAAACTTTCTTGCTTTTGATTCAGGTAATCCTGACCCAGTGGCGCCCTGAGCACCTTATTGCCTAGCTCATTCTCATTAAGTGATGATCTGACTTAAAGGGCTTGTTGCAAAGATGTTCCATGGCTCATCAATAGCTTCTACACAAATTGCAGACCTGTCCTCTCCAGAAAGACCTGTCCTCTTTCTGCCATTCAGCCAGGTTGAGCAGAGCTTGGGAGCTGGAGGAACTAGCAAGTGATTCACACCAACTATTTAGCAGGTGAGTAAATCTGATCACTTAAAACTATGCCTGTGCATAGGCAGAAGATTAAATTGCACCAGCAGAACTTGATGATTAAAGCTGGTTTATCCAGCAGCCACATTTTTTACTACCTAACATCTGAATACCTACCCTGATCCGTTGGCTATTTACACTGATACATGCACTGTGAGACTTATGTGATGTAAAAAGCTCTGCTCTTAATTAAAATTTTCCTTGTATCGATCCTGGATCATGGTCTCCTATTTTTGTTAGGGCCAGCAGCATGCTAAAATGGGAGGCAGGAATGGGAATGTCCTAGACAGAGTATCATCGTGAATGGAATGTTGCTATGTTCAAAGCATGACCACACATGCAAAATGCTGATTCTATCCAAAACCATAAAGCCTGACTTTAAACTGATTTAGCTCCCTCTTTTCTGCTCCTTGCTGAGTCATCACAAGGCTTTGTTGTCCAGGATTTGACCTAATCCTCTGTGACATCACCCTTTACACTGAGTAATGTATAAAGTGGAGGCTGGACACCAATCACAATAGTTTCCACAGATTTGTAAGTCACAGCATACACAAGACTGTTCTTTCCTGCCTGTGTCATAAAACATCAGGCTTCTGTTTTCTTTTTCTAATTTCTATACAACAGCTGGATGCAGTTTGTTCTACTTTGGTATTTTTTGTAAAGGAATATGTAGCATAGCTCAACATATGCAAAAATTACGACATTTTGCTTTTTCTACACAATACATATATTTCTGCTATAATGAGGTTCATCTACCTTAATTCCAACATATGGAAGTCCGTCACTTGATGCAGAGTCCTTACTTCATGATACCCTCATTTTTGCTCTCTTGATGCTTCCATTGCTTATTTTTCCCATTTTACACATCTACTTTTCCCACAATTGCCTCTTTTTCTCCATAAATCCTCTTGATTCAAGATTCTCTCATTCTTCTGTTCTGGCTCCAGCATGCATTTCTTCTTTCTTTCCCTTTAATCACCTTTCTCCTCCATTTTCCTCTTCTTTGCTGTTCCAGCTCCCTTACTATCCCTCTCTGTCCCTTTCCATCTCCTGCTTCTGACCTTTCCTTTCTCCTTCTCTGCAAGAATCTTCTTCCCATTTCCTTCTTCCTCCACTCCTGCCTGCTCTTCTGTATATACTTATTCCTCTCTGATGTCTTTTCACAGAATTGTTAGTGCTGGAAGGGACCTCTGGAGATCATCTAGTGCAACCCCCCTGCCAAGGCAAGGCCATCTAGAGGAGATTTATACAGGAACATATGCAGGTGGGTTTTGAAAGTCTCCAGAGAGGGAGACTCCATGAGAGACATAGAGACTTTCACTCTCACTGCTCTCATTCCTTCATTCCAATTTACTTCTTCTAAGTCCCTACATCTCTTATCATTTCTAGCTCTTCTTGCTCTACCATTTAGATTTTCTTGGGGGTTTTGGTGGCTTCCTTTCTTCTTCTTTCCTCCCCATTCTATAAGTGATTGGTCAGTGTTACGGGTTTTACAAATTCTGTGTTAACCGGAAGAAGAAAAATACCTGTCCTTCAAATTGCGGATACTGGAGATTTGTCAACTGAAAGATCTCAGCACCCCCTCAACACAATATCTCTACGTTGAAGTACAAAAATTCTCAAAACTTACCAGGCAAATGGCAGCTCTGGACATGTAGACAGGTTTGAAAGGCAGAGCAATTCCCAACAGCAACCAGCAAACCCAGGAGAAAAGTAGACAGGAAAGCTAGGAATCAGAGAGCTGGTAATCCCATATCCCATATTATCCCATATCCCATATCCCAAGTATCTTGGGTAGAGGGTTGTGCTGCATCTTTCAGTCACAGCTCAGGCTCTTCTCCAGGCAGATGGAGTCATCTCTTTGAACAAGAGATTGAACACATCCTTTTGCTCCTGCCTCTCCACTTGAAAAGCTGGCAATCATCTCTAGACCTGCTGGCACCACTCTGCCTAATGCAGCCTGGGTCCTGCTTTGCTTCAATCTCATGATCATGGCTCATGATCAGCTGGGTATCTATAAGGACACTCAACTTTCCAGTTGGTCAGCCCTGATCTGTGCTAGTACTTCAGTTTTTTCCTTCCACATACAGGATGTGGCATTTCCCTCTTCTTGAAGTGCATTAGGTTTCCCCTGGCCTGTTTCTCTAGCCTGGCAAGGTCCCACTGGATGGCAGAACACTCACCTGGTCTATTAACCACTCCTCCTAGTTCTGTATCATCTGTAAACTTCATGAGGGTGCATCCTGTCCCATCATCCAGATCCTTAATGAACAGAATAAAAGGTATTGGCCAGAGAGCTGACCAGTATTTGGCCTGATGTATGTTTCATCCTTTGGCCCCTCCTGGAAACATTCTGTTGATCTGTATGACTTCTATTAAACTTTATGAAAATCATATGGATAAAAATCTATAACACTGACTCTTCAGTCACTGTCCTTTGGTTTTCAAAGAATCATATAGAAATTTGGTTGGAAACTTTTGACTTTTATGAATCTCATTTTCTTAAACTATGTGAGAATAAGCTTAAACTTTTCTTAAACTACCTGAAAGCTACCTTAAACTAGTCTGAAAACAGACCTGTCAGTGCAAATTTTAACCATCTGTATTGATTTAATTCTTAAAATATTACTGGATTTTGACTTTTTAGTGTAAATACATATAAGAGTAGTCAGCAAATTTTCTTGCAGTGCTTCAAAATGAGATCTGATCTGTGACTAGGCTTCCCAAGCATGGTGACAATACAGCCAATTAAGTAATAGCAATACTGAAGCAAATTTATTTGGAGATACATTGCTTAAAATCACTTTAGAGTCTAGTGCTATTCCTCAGCATGCCTTTCCTAAAGACTTATTTGGACTTTCACTCAATTAACTCAGCATCCCCCAAAGTGAGTAAGCCTCCAGATGGTCTCTTCTTTGAGATGGCTAAGATATTTTTACTGGAAGAGGGATGCAATTTCCTTCAGAATGCATCTGTGAGACATTTAGGAAGTTATATTGGTGCTCACAGAATAACGATGCCTGTCCTGAAAAATCATCCTGCTCTTTTATGAAAGGCTGTTTTAATTGGCTGCCTACCTAGTGTAGCTGTCTTCTCAGCTCCCACTTTTGCCTGATCTGGAATGAGATGTCAAAAATGGAAGAAAATGAATTATTTAAACCTTCATGTAAAAACCCCCACCCAATTCTCTTGCCATTACGCTGATTTTACATTAGCTTATTCAGCTTACCTTTCATATTCGTGCATTTTATGAAGTTACTCTTTGTTGACAGCACTGTGAAATGTCAATAAGACCTTAGGAGCTTTCTCAAACTTAAAGATGGGTCTTCATTCTGATATTTGCATTTAGCACAAAACGTTCTTGGACCTTGGTGTACTCAAATTTATGGCAAAGCTGATTCTGCATCATGAAATTTGGATCTGAATCAGAATCTTGGTACCTATTGAAACTGCAGACTCAGTAACCACTTAAAAAGTGTTGTTTTTGCATAGTATTCTGTACCAAGCTGACAACAATTTTTTGTAGTTGAAAACAGCCTTCAATCTGGTTCCATTCTTTATTTTGACAGAATTGATAAAAAATCCTAAAATCCACTCTGACGGCCTTTGGCATATGTTAAAATATTACATGAATACAATGTTATGCAATTTTCTACAAAAGAGTTGAATTTCCATTGTTACTTATGAATGTCAGATAAGACTCTTGAAAATGTGTGCAAAAAAATCAAGTAATTATTTTTGGGCTTCTGACAAAAAAATCAAAATTGCTTTTTATTTACATTAACTCAAATGACAAAATTAGAGTTTGCATAATTTTAAAAAACCTGATTCATACCTTTTAATATGTGGACTGTTTCAGTGTGATTGACAACACACAACTAAAAAGCAGAAATACTTTTAACAAGTTTGTATGATATCATAAGTTAAATAATTTAAGTTAAATTATATTCCAGTTAAATAATATTCCTTTCAAAATTATCTAAATTTAGTAGTCAAACCAACTTCCATTTCAGAACAATATCACTTTAGTATTATAAAATCACAGAATCATAGAATAGTTAGGGTTGGAAAGGACTTTAAGATCATCCAGTTCCTACCCCCCTGCCATGGGCAGGGACACCTCACATTAAACCATGTCACCCAAGGCTTTGTCCAACCTGGCCTTGAACACCGCCATGGATGGAGCATTCACAACTTCCCTGGGCAACCCATTCCAGTGCCTCACCACCCTCACAGTAAAGAGCTTCTTCCTTATGTCGAATCTGGTGTTCAGTTCTGAGTAGCAGTGCACTCAGCATATTAGTGGGTTTGGACGTCTATCCACAGCAGTTAAATGCCTAACAGTGCCCTGTCAGAAGGCTAAGTACTTAACTGTTAGGTGCTTTAGTTCCTTTTATTTATCTGGCCTAATGAATTGGCAGGTGTTCTTTAGGGAGATGGAGAGGTAGGATGTTCACAGGGGTCATTGGGAACTCAGCATTCCCACTGGCCAGGCCAGTTACCAGAGTAAACATCCCTCCTCAGAAATATAGAATTACTATTTGTGTTTCAAATGAACATACTTTCCTGCTCTTCCATATATTTTGCATTATTCTATCCAATTGTATGCTGCTTCTCCACAAGGCATGTGATCTCCTCTTCCAGCCATGCAACTGGAAGGCAGAGCTGTAACTCCAGACATGAATGACAAACCAGTAGGCTGCTAATTTCATACCTTTCCCTTCCCTTCCCTTCCCTTCCCTTCCCCTCCCCCCCCCCCCCCCCCCCCCCCCCTCCCCCCCCCCCTCCC
>WYDI02003004.1:0-54204 GCA_009867235.2 Psittacus erithacus | reverse complement strand
ACATAGACAAATAAAGAGAAATGTGGATGAGAGGTAAACTCTGTTGGCCAAGAATGGGTGCAGTCACAGCTGCATAAAACTCAAGATGTCATCCTTAGTCAGCTTTCTGTCATTGCTATGGCTTCCCCACAGCATTTATTATCAAAATGCATTGCTTCAGTCTTCTAAAAAAAGGGAAAGTACATTATCTTGAATCTTTCAGAGGTAACCATTAAAGTAACAATGAGAAATGTTTCATTGCTTATTGTTTCTTTTGCAGTAGCACATAGGCTGATGCTTCATTAGTAAAGTTTCCTTCATTCTGAAGGCAGCAGAGCAGAGAAATATGACCCTCTATCAGGCACTGTTACGAATTATTGAGTAGCTGTGTTTTTACATTGCCCATATCCAAGGGAACGTTAAATTTAGTTTTTAATAAATAGTTTTGTCACTCTCTAGCACTAAAATTCAGCCACCTACTGGTGTGATCACTGTGAGATTGTGGGCTATATACAACAAGTAATATCATGGTTGAGTTGATTTTACAGTTACATCAACAAAGTGCAGTGCAAAAGTGTGATAAGTAGACATTTTATAACAAATTGCATATGTCTAATCTAAGGCATACCTAGAGATTTCATTTGATTTTTGTTGTAATAAATCGAAAGAAGAAAGTGCGCTTTTTCAGTAACAAAAGCAATTCAGAAATTTATTGCAGACTTTGGTAATTCTAATGTTTTTCTCTGGATATTAAGAGCAGCTTAAATCTGGCCAACACCATAAAAATGTCTTGGGTAAAATGTGGAAAAACTAGCAGAGCTAAGCAATACAGGTAGAGTAAACGTGAACACATTTAAAAGGCTTTTTTGTGTGCCAGTAGCAGCATTCAATATAATCCGTCAAATATAATTTGGATATTAGTACCAGGAAACAAAGGGATGGATAATTAATTCATAGCTGTAATTGGGGGCACTAAATGTCTGTTCTGTTTTGCTAAGTCTAAATGTATAATTTACTGCTGGAAGGTTTTTTAGGTTTTGTTTTGCCCTTTTCTAGGAGGAAGGGGTTTGACAACTTTGAAACAGAATTTTCTTTTGGCTTCATTTTAAGTCGGTCTAGTCCAATTTACAGAAAGCAAATTGCACACAGAGTAATTTTTAGCACCCTGTAGTGTGATATATACTAGTCTCAAGTTCTGCTAGATGTATTAGTTTGTCACAATTTTACCTTGTCTGCAAATGTAGGTTCATTATTAAAGTCATGCTTATCCTTGGGGCTAAAGTAACAGATCATGTGAAGCAATAATGATACAGACACTTCAGTCATGTTTTTAGTTTTTATAAATGTAGTAAGTCTGCTAAAACCCAAATGATCTAATATCATGTCACCAGTTATTTTTTGGTAACTTACTGTTCCCAGGCTGGAAACAAATCCTTGAAGTCTTACTTCACAAATATTGCCTACACCATTGTTAAGCATGATACCTGGCAGCCCTATTAGGCAAAGGCAGAATATTTTACCATGAAACCTATTATTTAGACAACAGAATTTTCATTTACATTAATGAGGGATAAGTCCTGCTCACAAAGGATTTTGCTTCAGTAATTGTGAGGGCCAAACTAGCACAGATTTTATTTCCAAAGAGTCAGAATGGATGTGCCACGTACTATAACTTTACACGGTATAGTTTCAGCTATGCCATGTAAAGTCAGAGCTATCTGAAGGATAAAGCAAGGTCAGCGATAACAGAACATAGGTATGTTTTCCCCAGAATGCATGCAGCTGTCTGCTGTCTCTGAATTAGACTGTCAGTACTCCCCACAAAGGTGTTATCACTGAGAAGAAAAGGAATCTGGCTCTGGAAAAGTTCTCTATTGTTATACTGCTTACATTAAAAAAGATTCTATCACTTCTGGTTTTATCATGAAGGAGCTATGTGAGGGCCAGGTCTGTCTCAGAGCAGGGGAGGATGAAACAGAAGTGGCTCTTAACTCTCCATGTTTCCTGACTTGCCTTTAACACATGTTCAGTAGTGGCTTATAGAGGCTTAATAGATCTATAGCACTAGTGCAGGAAAGTGGCCCCCCATGGCCATACTACTTCAGGTAAACTATCTGGACAATGAAAAAAGAGACCTACAATTGCTGTCTTTATTAAACCTTCCAGGTTGAAGGCGTGGGTAGATTAGCGTGGCTCAGCAGTGAGTGCATAGTATGTAACACATTGCCTAGCCTTCCACATGAGAACATGAACATAAACTCACTGATTCTGCTGCAGTGAATGACAAATCTCAGAAGTACACTCCCACTACTAGTTATAGCTTACTGTAACTCAAAAAACCAGGTTCTACTTTTCTCCATTGAGCTGCAGTTGACATGCATATGCAGTCATTGCATTATAGTGATCAGTTGTACTAGTAATTGTGACGCAGAGCCTCTGTCAAGGCATGCTTTCTGCACGGTCTTTATGATCCCAGCAGGGATGTTATCACCTAATTCCCAAAATCTTTTCTGGAAGACTGCTTTGTTTTTTTTCTTTTTTTTTTTCCCCTTTTTTCCTTCAGATAGACTTTTAGAAGCTCAGTATGTATATATGAGTGAAGAATGGCTGGTTGGGTTAAATCCTCTGAGACCTGTACTTATATCAGATGCTTTTTTCAGTTTCCTTCAGACATGTCTGAATGATACAAAATGTAATTCAAGTTTTAATGATTGGTGGTTTAGTTCTGCAAACATCCCTCAATAAAGGAAGGCAGGCACTACAGTTCTTTTGTGCAGGATTTGACCATTACTTAGCTTACATGGCTCAACATGCAACAGCAAGCAACATAAATATTCCTCGAAAAAAATAAATAAAATATGTCTAAAGCTACCACCCTAATGCTAAATATTGCTGCCTGAGGTGATTTGTAGTAAACCAAAACTATGCTACAGTCATGGACCCCTCATACCTGGCCTTTTACTATAGGAATCTGGATTGTCCTTTTCAATGGTGATGCTTTATTCTCTTCTTGAGTTCAAATTGTATTAAGATTCAAAATTATTAGAAACTGGCATCTTTCTCTGCTGCATCAAAATGAAAAGAATATTCAGAATAGAAGCATACATTACACTTGGGAGATGTAGTATAAAGATCAGCATAATGGGTGGTGTTGCTAATTAGGAATCAGCCTTCAGCATCCATATGCCATGGTTAGAGCTGAAGACGACGACAGCACTGCAAAAGAATTTACACCTTTCAGTAGTTAAATTTAAAGGGGATTTTAAAACAGCAATCTGGAATTGGAGACACAGTAGTTGTGAGGTTGTGGTCTGGAAACAGATTTGATCTAAGTTTCCAAAGTATCTGTCACAGGAAGTGAAGCCTGTATTCTTTATATATAAATAGAGCTAAAAGCATATTGTTGATTTGACGGCATGTAGACTGAGGAAATAATATTTGTGTAGATTTGATGGGAAACACTTTTTGCTTGAAAGGAATGCAGTGATTTTTAAAATTTTAATTTCACTTGTTTCATTCTGCCTTGCTAGGATATATTTAGGGTTTTATTTTTTCTATAATAATCCATATTTGCCTTAAGTAGCTAAATTATTAAAAAAAAAGTACTTTTTTTTTTTAATAAGAACAGAAGTAATGGCATTATCTACATAACGAGTTACTCTCCTCTGCAGATATGCACCAGCAGAGGCTGCTGTACACCATATTAAATAAACATTTATACATACTGATAGATTAATTTACAGGCAGGTCAGAGATGAAACTTGAAATGTAGTTGTGCATTTAACTTATGTAAACATGTAAAAACTCTAAATGCAGAAACTCTTTAAGATTTTACAGAAGCACCATAGTCTGGGGGTAGCAGCGAAGTAGCAAGCATTTGCTTTTCATCATTGTGTGTTTCCAGCTTCAGACAGGGCAGATGGATAGTAATTTTTGCAAATAGGCACCTGAAGGTGCTGAAGCATCAGTCTTTGCTTTTTGACTCTCACTAGTAATTAACCAATACATCACTTCATTACAATGTTTTTGAAGTTTTTTATTTCTAATGTTTAAAATGTCTCTGTTAAGAAGCACTACATGTGTAAACGTGCTGCTTTTACTAGAAGAGCAAGAATTTTCCTTAAAATCACATGTATTATCCTTTTATTGTTTGGGATGTGGTTCCAGTGACTCACTCTGCTCTGAATTCTGTTCTTGACCTGGCTCTGCAGAAGTGAAGCGGCTGCACTGTCAGAGACACATGAGCATGCAGAGCTGAGCTCCCTTCACACACACATCATGGCCCCTCCACAAAAAGGGCCAGGCAGCCTAGAACCCTGCATGAATGGCTCCTGGGGGCTGGCAGCATTTGCCCCTGGAGCCTTTGAGGCCTCCCAGGACAGAGTGCTCTCCTTAGACCTAAAGCACAACTGGCAAATGGCTAAGGATTAGGAATGACCCAAAAGCCAAAAGGAGCATCTGGTCAGTAGCTTCTAGGGTGGCAGTACTCAAATGGAGGTGGAGGAGATGGATCAAAAATATTCCATGCAGTCTTTGTTTCTTCCTGCCATCCTCTTTCCAAGAGTGGTCGTTCTTTGGCAGCCGTATGAGGAAGGAAACATTTGCTTTGGACCAGTTCAGACAGCAGCAGAAGACAAGCATATTTTAAAAGAAAATAAACAACAAAAAAAGAAACCCAAACATCCCAAATGGGTTGTGACCTGGGGAGTGTTGTCCCTTCCCTTCTCCTGCTGTGTGATGCCACCCTCGCACAGTCAAAAGCTGGATGGTTGTCAAAAGGGGAGTTACAGCCAGACAGAGGCCAGGCAGTACCCCCGCCCGCAGCCATGTCTGGAAGGAGCTCCCAGGCTATGGGGGGAGAAGGTGGGAGCATTGTCTTCACGGGAGTCTGGTGGAGACAGGTGCTGCAGCAGCTGGAAGGAAGCAGGGAAAAAGCTGTGCTGACATAGGGGGTGCAGAGGCTTTAGGGGGACTTTGTGCATGCCAGCTGGGTGCTCTAGTCTGTGAGTTGAGGATATTCTGGCAAAGTGAATAGCCCAACAGGTTTTTGTGCTGGAAGGCTGCAGGTTTGGGTGCCGGGGTCTCTAGTAGTGCTGAGGGTGAAGATGGGTGCACACTGAAGGTAGTTGGTGTAGAAAAGAAAGTTAGCTTTGCTGTCAACTTTTTCACAGAGTTTTCCTCAGCAATAAAGTCGGAGCAGAGTAACTGCCAAATACATCACCTGAAATTTATCAGCGCTGTATGTTCTAGCAGAGGCTTGAACCATGGGCGTTTCCAAATGACTGATTAAAAGCCAGTCTATATAATAGTTATATGCTACATAGTCTTAGCCGAGAGAGTACATATACCTGACTATGAGAGAAGACTGGCTGCTGGGAAACAGCACAATTTCTTTCTTTCAGGTCCTGTAGGGGTTGGGCTGAATGAACTTAAACGGAAATTGCTGATCAGCAACACCCAGCATTACGGGGTAACAGTGCCACGTAAGTAAAAATACACTTCTCCTAATGCAAAACTTGCATTGTTATCCTTTATCATTGCATTACTTTAAGGCACTTTCAAATTTGGGTCTCTAAATGCGTGCTTGGCATCCAGATTACTTTTCTAATTTTTAAAAGTGCTGCTGCAGTTGTATTTTAAATAGCATTGATTAAACTGATAGGACATTTTGGCTCAGAGGCATTGCAGGAGACCTTTAGTACAAGTTTAACGTGATTGATGTCAGGGAGGTTTAGTAAATGAAACTCAGCTGAAGAACACCCTGGATTTAGCTGTAAAGAAGTGAAACGCATTCTGTTATCAGTGCTTGCTTTCAGCAAAATGGCCTTTATATATTAGACAGGTTGAAAATGAAGACTGATGATAAACAGTTTGATCCTGTGAATAAATTAATTAAATCCCTTTGATTAACTTTAGGAAAATTGATTCGGGGGTTTATTTTTCCTCTTTCCCCTTATCTAAGTAGCATGATTTTTATAACATTGAATAACATTGTGCTATATTAACTTCTGTAACACTTTCCTGGGTTTTCTTTAATGTGGAGGACCTGACAGTTCCAGACTTCTGTTCCTTGGATTGCTTTCTACCTGTACTTGTGCTTCCTATTCGGGATCCTTGAAAAATACTGGTCCAACATTCTGAATCGGGGAGATACTGTCACAGGTTTTTTTCAAGTATAGGTTTTTTATACAGTGTATATATATGAATGAATTTGTATATATATTGTATATATATGAACGAAAAATGAATCCATTTGGGTTTGGGAAGTAATTTCTTTTGCACATATTTGCTTCAGCTGGGTATTGAAAACAGCAACAAAAAAAAAGCCACATGTTCCCAAATATTTAACACATTGGAGCATATGCAGTTATTTGCCCAAAATTATTTCTCAAAAAAGTGCCAGAATTCATCAAGCTGCCTTTCTCTTTTCCAAATTTGGGGTTCTAGTTTAAAACAAACACATAAAGAAATCCCTCTCCCTGAAATTCAGTAAGTCAGGACTTTCAGGGAGAACTGGGTTTTTTATCTTGGAAATGCTCCTCTTTGTGTCAGCCTAAGGAGAACTTGATATCAAACGGCTTTTCAAACTGTTACTGCAAGTTTTGTATGATCATATGCAAGGAAGAATACATGATGCTGTAACATGCAACCTGTATTAAATAGGACTTTTGAATGGGTTTGTTAACTATAAGCAGAAGCCCCACAAATAAGTTTCATTTATAAGCAAAATCTTTTTTATACCTGCTACTTCAGGGAAAGCGTGAAGTGCAAATGCCATAAAGCCGCTGAAAGAAAAAGGCATTTGATTTTCACACCAGAAAAAGAAAAGCTCTAAACCATAAAATTCATCCCCCATTTTTTTACTATCAAGTTTCACATACCACAGCTATAAGTGCTGTTAATGAACATAATACTTTATAAATCAGGTTGGTGAGCTTTGTTTCCCTTTATGGTCTCGTATGCTAATACACTTAACAAGTGACAAGGCTGGAGTAATTGTTACAGACTGCTGCTCCCTTTATTATTCAGCTGTCCTCATTTTATTGGATTTTTCCACTAGTTAATAAAAATGATAATCAGATACTTGTCCAGTAGGATTTTTCCTGCTTTTCCTGCATGCTTTTAAAACTGAATCCTGTCATGTGCTCATGTGCCTGCCTACCAGATCCAGAGCAGCTTCAGGCCCATCAGAAGTGATGGAACTGCTACACTTAATATTGCACAAGGGTTGTGTGCTTTTCAGTGTTTCCAGAACTGATTTGCATTATATTGTTTTGTGCATCTTTCCCTTTTTTTTCCTTCATTTACTCAAACTGCAGACACTACCCGTCCAAGGAGAAGTCAAGAAAGTGACGGTGTTGAATACACTTTCATTTCCAAGCACTTGTTTGAGACAGATGTACAGAATAACAAGTATGTCAACAAGATTTTAAGTAAAACTGTAGTAAAAACAATGGCTTTAATATAAAATGGGGCTGGTTGTATTTTTAGATAAGAAATCAAAGTCAGTGTAAGTTACAGTGCTTTGAGAATGTGTTAAAATCACATTTTGGTATATAAGCAGCTGGCAAAAATATAGAGCAAAAAAAAGCAGTATGTGAAAACACAACTGTTTCTAAGCTTTTAAGTAGCTTCAGTACTTCAGCTCCTCAAGAGAAGACACTGAAATTGTAGGTGTTAAGGATGGGGGAACACTCTTAATAGAGCATCATCTGTCATAGCAATAAAGCATTGCAGCCTGGGTTAGGAGGGAGGGCCTGGAAGTGCTGCAAACGTGCCTGAGTCAATGTTTGTGCAGTTCTGCTTGCTTTCAGGCCAGGCATTTCCTCTGCTTTTGAATTTAGAGATCTACAGTGAAGCCCCTGCCTGTAAAGCCTCCAGAAATTAAACTAAGATGAAGGCAATGGTAGCATCGTGCTCTCGAGCAGCCTGTAAAACACTGTAGCTTGAAATTCTGCCCCAGTGTTTCAGAGGGCAAAAGTGTATTAGACACAAAGCTATGGGTTTTATTGAAACTTCAAACTGTGCTTTGCTTTTTTGGCAAATAGCGCTTCTACTTTTACAGCACATAACCAGCCGCCTTGGTTCCATTAGCACCATTGTCGCTCCTCCTCCTCTTCTGAGACAGAGAATTTGGATATTCTGTAGTGTGCAATGAAATTTCAGTAGTTTCTATTGTTTAGCTTATCCACTGTTTTATTGCATTGCATTAGTTCAGAAAAAGAGGTGATGGAAAGCATTAGTGGGCTGTTGGACTACAGTACTTTTTTCTCTTGAACTGTAATACAAGCAGGTGTTACTGATTTGGAAGTGGGAAAGTAGAAGATTTCTTAAAATTGACATGCTGAAGTACTTGACAGCATTTCCTTTATAAAACAATGTGAAACTCATGTAAAGTAAAATAGTTTTGCTCCTGAATTAGATCTTATAAACCAAACTGATAATTTCTGTCTTTTTTCTGGAGAAAATGGACATGATTCCAGTTGTTTTCACCTTCTGCCACAGGTTTATCGAGTATGGCGAGTATAAGAACAACTACTACGGTACAAGTTTAGACTCTGTTCGATCAGTTCTAGCTAAAAACAAAGTTTGTTTGTTGGATGTGCAGCCTCATGTAAGTAAGGACATCTTTTGGAATCTTGTAGTTCCCCATATTGCATATTGGGATTCCAGGAAAAATATTGTTTCTAAAAAGGAATATTTTACTCCATGCTGAATGACTGTTGAGTGGGTTGGCTGGGTACCTTTATCACAGCAAGGCTCTCTGAAAGGAGAGGAAGGAAACTTCAATACATTGGCAAGTATTCAGCTTGGTAATTAAGTGAATTGAAAGCCTGCGGCATAATACCAAAGATTTAATTACAAAATGCTCCTATATTTCCCTTCCTCTTTCTGCTGTTTGGGTTAGAGGTTTTCTCTCAAACTTCAGTTTCAGAATGGCTTTGAGCTATCACCCAGGCCAGCAGCTCTCTTTCACATGTTTAACCAGACCATTCATGCCAAGGGTTTCCAAACAGGGTGGACATGAGTCAACTAACGCACTAAATGTGATGTTGGCTAAGAACATTCCCCTCTAAAGCATTTGTTCTTGCATTGACCCCGTCTTTCAACCCCGCTGAACAGCTCCACTGGGAATTTTTATGCTACTAATAACCACAGTGCTTCCAGGAGCTGGACTAGTTTGTGTAAACCCAGCCAAGGTATTTCTTCTCCAAGGGTGGCCAGCCCGTGACTTCTGAACCCTGGCAGCTTATGAACAGCTCCCAGGGCAGTTCAGACATGGGGTTGTGCCCTAGGAGCATGGCAGGGGGCTGCGCTGAAGGAGGAGCACCTGGGGAAGCCAGACCCCATGCAAGGGTAGGAGGGAGCTGGGCAGGGGCTCCTGCTCTGCGAGATCCTTGCCTGTCCAGCATCGGCCTGTTTTCCAGCAAAGCACTAAATTCTCTCGGGGACCCAGGCTTACGAATCATTCTGGGATCTCACTATTCAACATGTCGTTTTCCTAAGGGACCTGACAGTGTGAAGAGGACGGTAAGCTTCTGGCTAGCCCTGCTTCATGCTAAGCTGCTGGCTATCCCTGCTTCACCCTGTGCTGTCAACCTATCTCTAGTTTCATACGTAGCATTACTTGACTCACCTAGGAAGAGCTGATAGCATGGGGTTGTGTGGTGGACACACAGTACTGAAGAGAAAAATCATTGACCTGTTATAACCGAGTGTCACAGACACCTTCTTCCACTACTTTTCATGGGTACAGAGGTGTTATCCTTGCTGTGTTGAACTTTTCCTCCTCGCCTGAACACCCTGCTGCTCCCATCCATCCTCCCACTGGCAGTGGCACTGTTGCGGACAGCCCAGCCTCTGCTGGACTGATGGGATTTACCAGTAGCCCATGTGGAAATTAAGAGACATGGTTACCTTTGGAGAAGGGGATTTCTTACCATCCATATGAAAATTCTCCTCACATTAATCAGTGCCTATCAGCAGAACCGGATGGCAGTAAATGAAAAATAGCCTTCTAGCAGTGCTTTATGGGTTTATTTTGGTTATTGGAGTGTTTCTTTTGTTACGGTAAGTTCCATTATGCAAAATAAACTAATTAATTAAAAATCTGTCCTCTTCCCAGACTGTGAAACACTTACGGACATATGAATTTAAACCATTTGTTATATTTATAAAGCCTCCATCACTTGACCGTTTGAGAGAGACCAGAAAAAATGCCAAGATTATTTCAAGTAAAGATGATAAGGGAACTGCAAAACCCTTTACAGTAAGTGCATTCAGACATGGTAAAACATGCAAACTTGTTCAGAGTTTTGTTGTAGTGGTTTGCCCTGAAAATAAAGGTCATCAGTGGATCTCATTGACAGTACTTGTCAGGGCTTGCATGTAGTTTCTTGTTGTTTCCCAACTTCTCACACATCACAGATTTACTGTGGTGGTTTCATTGTTTGCGGTATTTACATTTCCGTGGTCTCTGATTTTATGTCATTGAAGAAGCCCCACAATACAAGTATATATTTATGAGAAATATCACTGTGGATTTCCTTTAAAAAATTTGCATCTAGACTTAGATGTTTCTATCCAAGTAGAAGAATTTCCTTGTTTTATCAAGTGTATTATTGGGTCTAAATTTAGAGGAAAGCTCAAATATAAAGCAGCAATTAAAAAAGTAATGCTACTTTAATAAAAAAAGTATTTGTGGATTAGATAAACCATTTTTTAAATGTTATAAGGAAATGAACAATGTGAGAAAGGAGAACAGTCTAAGCAAGTAACAAATTCTGCTTTTTGACAATAATAATGAAGTCAGATTACCCAACAGAAACTTAATTTCTTCCTTGAAATACAATGAAAACTTGTTTCAACTGAAGCTAAAGTAAAGCTGATCATCATTAGACTTCATCTACATTTATTTTATCATTTTCCCCTGTTCAGATGTTATTTAGGATTTTTTAGATTTTGTTTCAGAGTCACAGATGTAGTCACCTTCTGTATTTGTGTGGGACAGGCATTTGAAATAGTTCAGAGATAATGTGTTATAAGAATATGTTCTAAAGCATGTAAAATGTAAGAGGAGTTCCTTCTGAAGAATAATTTTCAGGATACTGCTTAGTTAGGATGGGATTAATCTCTCAGAATTATGTAAACAATTAAATTCCTAAGATTTGTTCCCTCCCCAAACCTGAAGAGGAATCCACTGAGCCATGTTGAACCAGGCATATACAGCTTTTACCAAGCTGTTAGAAGAATAAAGGCTGTGCTGTAATATATTGCATGCTAATAGCACGCTGAGACTCAAGTAATGAAGCTTTAAATGTATCACCAAAGTAAACAGCTAGAAATATTTTCCAGTGGTACTGCTAACAGAAATTGTCTCTGTAATTGCCATGCAGTGACTAATTGTGTCACTGCAAGGGAAGAGATGAAGGAGTTGCCTATTGAGCGAAGTCTGTTTGTGAGAATGCTCTCTGAGTTCACTTGTAATGGTAATTGCTATAATTATTTTATTAGAAGTATAGTTTCCATCTCTTGATGAGAAGTAAGCAATGAGCTTTGAGCTTACCACAGAAGGAGTTATGTGATGTGGCTGTGGACTGACTATGCCTTGCACTGATCTTACTAGGAAGAAGATTTTCATGAAATGATCAAATCTGCCCACGTGATGGAGAGCCAGTATGGGCACCTTTTCGATAAGGTGATAGTCAATGACGACCTTGCTACAGCTTACAGTGAGCTTAAAACAACATTTGACAGGTTGGAGACCGAGACCTTCTGGGTTCCTGTCAGCTGGCTACATTCGTAAGAACGTTTCAAGTAGATAAATATCTGCTGTTGTCTCAGCAGCTAAGTACTGATGTGGTTAGGCATTACTCCACAGCTGTTTTCTTGGTAGGAGGGTTTTCTAACTCTACCTGCACAGCAGGTACACTCTTTATCCACTTGGAACTGGTCTTGTTTTCCTGTGTCTTCAATCCTCCTGCCCACAATTTTAGAGGCAGAACAATCAGATTAAACTGAAGTCTCACTATGCTCTATAAAGTGAGCTAACACTAGTGTAACAAAACTGCCAAACACCTCTTTGTCATCATCTGTGTATTTCCAAGGTGAGTTTTTTTTAATGGAGAGTTTGCAGAAGATACGAATGAATACTGGAGAGCAGCACTTTGATGGTTTTAAGCATAAATGCGCCCGTATAGAGCACTTGGAAGTTATTATCCCTTAAGTGCTTGAGAGAACTGAAAGAGGGAAAAGTGACCAACATTTTTATGAGGAAGACATCATAGTTGTAATTACATATCAAGATAAGTGTTTTACTTTTCTAGTCGTGAATCTTGTCTTATATGTACAGAATGATTTTAGTATTCCTTTGAACTTACACAGTCATGGAAAGAAAGATGTATTTGGTGGCTTAATTGTGAAATACTCTGCTGTGAGCATGCATGGATTGAAAAATACATTCACGCATGCTTTGTGGCACAACAAAGGAAACTCACTGCGATATTTATTTAAATAAGGAAAAATAGGAGTCACTATGTATATGACTTCAAAGTCTTTGGGATTAATCTTCTGTAAAATCAGTGGCAAAACAATATGCAGAGCAAGAAAGTAAAGAGTATCTTTCTTTTTTTCCCCTTTAAATTGATTTCAAATATTTTTGGCATCCTTTAGAACAATTTTCCCTTCAGAAATTTTCAAACAATTAGTGAGAAACCCGTGGAAATCTGGGAATAAGTCACAAGAGATTAATTCTTCCTTATTGTTTAATATCTAGTGATACTTTTTAATAGTATAACACATATTTTGTCTCCACTTAAATTAATGCTGTAGACTTCACTGTAAAAAATAACGTTGTCACTGGTCAGGCACAGTTGGAAACCTCATTTTACAATTTGATGTGGCAATGTAAGCAAATGTATATTAGATTATGTATTTTTAATATAGATAATTTGGTATTTTTCTTTATTTACTACTGATATGCAGGAAATTAGTACAGCTGTAAAGACCAAGTTACACCCGTGTGTTGTGTTGTGAATATGTCTTGTAAGTACAGAATGTGTATAGGAACTTGCTGACTTCTGTTCATCCCATCTGTGGCATTCAAACAGGAAACTGTCATTTCATGTTAGTCTGTAAAGAGAATATAGCTGTCTTGTTTAAAGAATAAAGAATTTAGTGAAACTTTATATATTTATGAACGGGTTGAAAAGGGATGTTAAGTTTTTAAATTTCTTGTCAATGTGATCATTTACTAAAGAGAATTACTAAGTCCGTAATTTGAAACACTGTCTCTGTAAATGGAGCTCAACATTCCATGTAAATATTTTATTTCAGTTCATACGCTGATATAGCCATCAGAGTTTGCAGTTTTATTCTAAATGTGTATTTAATGTGTGGGTCATTGGATTTGGCTTAGAGTCATATGAAACAAATGAAATGCAAGCAACAACAGCAAAATTCCTAGGAGTCTGGAAATGTTTATGCAAGAGTTACAGAGGTACTGAATCCCAGTACAGATACACGCTGTGCTTCAACAGCTATAATGTAACTTTTGTCAAATTTCACCATTTTCCTTGTGGACTTAAACTTTTTTTGTAGCATAAATAGCGATTTGATGATTATATTAATTGCATGGAGATTATGCAGCTTGAGAAAACTTTTTCTATTGGTTTGGGGTTTTTTTTCTCATTATTTTTAAGATCAAAATGTTTTTCAGGGGATCTGGAATTCAGCCAGTCTGTTTGCCTGCAAGATGCTGAGTGCCTTCACCACCTCTTGCAACACAAACTGAGAGGGCACTCAGCATGTCTCAGGATCTGGCCGTTTCCAGCAAGAGGGGCTGTAGTCTTTATTGAAACACTCTTAATGCTGCTTCTGACCTGGGCTGTCTCAGAATATTAGCGTACGATAATGATCACATGAAAGACCTGCTTTTCTCTTTAAGAAATAGATGCTAGAATAATCTGTAAACTGCCTGGTGGAAACAGATCTGGCTGTCCTGCAGGCTGTTTTCTTATCCTTTTGAAATTAATGTAATTCACATTCCTAGGTCAATGTGGTCTAGGAGGACTCAGCCAGGTTGGACGGGGCTTTGAGCCACCTGGTCTAGTGGAAGGTGTCATTGCCCACGGCAGGGGAGTTGGAACTGGATAATCTTATGGTCCCTTCCAACCTCTAAACCATGCTGTAATTCTGTGACCTACACAGGTTTGCTGTGCTGGGCAGCAGCAAGCAGCACAGTGCTTTGCTGCGTTCACAGAGACACTCTCTGATCCTCAGCACAGTCCTGGCAGGAGTTTCCTAGACGGATGGCTTTCTGCCTCATCAAGCCAGGAGCTAATTCCCGAATTGTAACACCTGCAAAAGAAAGGGTATCACAAAAACATAAACCCAACCGAGTAAAATGTGCACAGGGACTTTAACGAGTGAAAAAAAATTTTAATTAAATTACTAGATGGCTCTTGAAAATCAACATTATTGCAGTGTTAGCTTAAAAATAACTGATTATCAAAGCCACTGCTTTCCATCAGGCAGGCAAAGATGGGAGCAGGCCAAGGCAGAAAAAATGTCTTAGCCCAACCGTTTCAACAGGACAGGAGCCTGCTTATCATGACGGATGCTGAGCCCATGTGCTGAACTGTTCTGGGATACCAAGGGGGGGCAGGATTGTTCCTTTGACTCCTAAGAATTTGGGAATGAAGACAACTAAACATGTTTCCAATATTCCACATATTCAAGTTGTGCTGTGTGGGTTTTTAGAGAACTGTATGTTTTGACAGTCAAGTCCAGATGTTTTTATTGTGTTTAGCTGTTTGTCATAGTCCAACAAATGGTAGCATTTTTTAATATTGTACCAAGCTCTATACTTGAATTTGCCACCAGGTCCTTGGTTGACGTCTTACCTGAAATCTGATCTTACCTTCTTATGCAAAACAATAAATTATTGATATATCACTGAAGGTGTTTTTTCTTTATTGTAAATTGCACCATTACATACAGGCTTAATGACTTGAAAAGGTGAAATGCCCAAGTAGTAATTTATTTCACAGGTTTATTAACAGTTGTGCTCCAATTGTCTTTAAATGGGAGAATAAAGCAACCTCAAACAGGGACTAAAATACTTAATTTTTACTTTTCATTGCCAAATTCTCCTTCAGAATAGATGCTTACCCTTTCCTGCAGCCCACCCCGAAATAAACCACTTTCTCTCTGACACGGAAAGCTTAAGTCAGTGGGTCAGTGCTTGGAGAAGTTACTGACTTGGAGTGCTTCATTGGACACGTATGCTCCTAGGCCACTGCATGTCCCACAGGAGGTTGTGTTCATTTGCAGGATTCAATGAAAGTAATGCTTAAACTAAGTCACTTTTTGCAGTGTTTTATGTCTTTTCTAGAAAAAAGAAAAAAGCCTAACATACTAGGATTAGAGAGGAGACTTTTAAGCTCTCTGTTTTGTTTCAGTGCAGTATTCTGCATTTCCCACATGTACTTAGGTTCAGGTTTCTACTGTGCGTGGAGAATTATTCCTCGGTAAAGCTCATATTTACTTTTTGTTAGATTGTTTCAAAGGATGAATAGTTTCTTCAGAGATTTAAAGTTATAATCTAAATCTATCTTTTTATTGCCGTATCTACAGTCATTTCCCCACAGGATTAAGAGTTTTCTGTGCATCAGAGCTTAAAATCATTTGTACTTGCAATTTGCCCAAGATCCTTTTGCTCTCAAAGTCATTAAGTATTTATCATATATTAGCATGATTAATGTATGATACCAAGCATTCAACAGGAAGATGTCTGAACACAAAATTGAAAGAGCACAGTGAATGTATTTGTTGTTTAAGAATTCTGGTGCTAGATAATGGTTAAAGATTTCAGCAGAAACATGCACAAAAACATTTGGAAACAGTTAAAGTCTGGTCTTAAATTTTGTCTTATGTTAAATGACAGTACAAATGGGAGAATTTGGAGTTCTAGACAGCTGGAGATTTTTTCCCTCTTGGTATCTGTGTCTGAAATACAAGTTGGATATTTGGAAGACTGTATGGAATGATTTTACATCTCTATAATAAAATGCTATGGTATTTTGTGTAGCTGACATCCAGCATTTTAACAAAGAGGGTAAATCCTTATGATTACTGAGACTTTGTTTTGCTTCTATTTCAGTTGCACACGTATGTCTGTTTAAAAGATTTTTAAAGACTTAATGCACAGAGCTGCCAGCTACAGATTTCGGTGTATGAATGGAGGGAAACATCTTCAGGATTTCCAAAAGGGTTCAAAATGGCACAAAAAATATTTGAAAGCTTCTTGATAAGAAATAAAGAAAGAAAAGTAGGTCACAATGTCTTTTGTAATTAGATCTGTTTCTTTTCAATAGCCATATTAATAGTCATGACTCAAATACACTAAAAAATGAAGGCATGCTGTAATTTTCCTCAAGTGAAATGTAGATTCTATAGGATTATACACAGGCTCATGGAAGCTTAGTTTTAAGGGATTTGATACATGTTTTAAAGGTCTGTGGGTATGGCAGAGAAGGACTGAGAATGTTACAAATGCTAGTACTACCCTAGAAATGCATCTTTGTTTTTGTAAGTCACTGAACAAGGAGGTTGGCAAGTTGGCTGCGAATGTTCTGTGGTTTCTGTTCCCTCCTTGGTAAATACAAATAAGCGCCAGTAAATCTTTATTGGTTAGCAAAGCCAAAATTGTTGGCATTATGGAGAGTTGAAATGTAGTACCCAGAAGGAGTACTCCACATCCTGGTGATGTTGGCAGAGCTCTTGCTTTACTTTCTTCTAGTTTTGTTAACTTTTACAGCAACAGTACGGTGATCACAGCTTTAACATGAACCGAACAAAACTCTGTTTAATCACTGGCAATCTCATTCTGGTTTTGTCTCTTGGCCCTCATAGAGCTTTAGTTTAGTAATCTTAATCATACAAGGGGTAGAAAGGGATAATGACTTGTCTTGGAAAACAGACACTAAAAATCTGATAAAATGACTTTTTTACCTCCTTTCTGTGATGTGTTTCTGCAACAGAGGTGCTTGATCAAGATGGGAAATCACATGAACAGTGTTTTGTCCCATGAAAACAGAACTGCTCTGAGAGATCCCTGTGGTACAAAAGACCAGGAGCAATTTTAAATTTCATGCCACCAGTTGGCTTCAGGGGCTCTTGTTTAAGAAAATAGCATCTGGGAGCAGGACCACTTGTTTTCTGTGTGACCTTGGACACCTCATGGTGTGTCTCCTCCCTTTCCTAGATTTGCATTACTGGCTTATTTTTAAGCAACGATGGTTCCTTGAAATTAGTCTAGTCTTCAAGTGGTGGGAGTAGTCATGTTTCATGATCAAGGTGCACATTTATGATGGGGTAACTGCACAGATGGAAGCATGTGTTGAGACCACTCCATAATGCATGTAGGCCCTTTCACATTGTATTCTCTGAGATCTTTGCATACGCATGTATGGGTTATGCTTCCCCATAAAACCTACTTTGATACAGCTTCTGGAGCCATACTCCCAAGTACAGGCTGACCTATGTCAGGCACCTTATGAACATGGAACAAAGATGTAGTCCCAGGTTCAAAGAAGCTCATAAAAAAGTCAGAGAGACCACAGAGCAGTGCAGACCAGCAAGAAGGTGTAAAGAGATCCAGTGAGCACAACTCCAGTTATCAACTGGCACCGTAGGACAGTTAGGTCTGGGATTCAGCATATCACAAGAGGATGAAATGCTTCGGCCCTTGCTGGGTCCAGGCACAGCTGAGAGGTAGCAAAAGGCTGGTGCTAGGAGCTGTGAGGCCAGTTTGAATGCAGGAAGGAATTTAGCTGTGTCTATACGAGCTGTGCTTTTGCCTCTCCTTCAGAGCCAGAACAACAGGTCTTGGCCCATTTTAGTGACTGGTGCAGATGGAGGCAGCATGTTTAACGTCCATCTGCAGTTCTGGCTACTATTGATCATAAGGCACAAAAGGAGTCTGGTTGGTTTTTCTGTTGTTGAAAACTGACCTAAAAGCTTTGTTATTATTGGTGCTATCTGGGTAATATGAAAGAGCAGCCTCAGTTATTGGCCCTGCTGGGGTATTATTCCAGATGTTTTTCTTTACACAGCTGTTAAGCAGGAAGTAGAACCAAAACCAGAGATTGATTTGAACCATTGTTTTGTCAAAAACCAGAACTGAACCTGAATTATTGTCTTCTCTTGACTTCATTGAATTCAAACCATCATTGCCCCCGGCTGGATCCAGCCCCAGCTCAAACCAAACTGAACAAAGCACAAGCTCTGACCACACTTTTGAATCGGTGAGACTTTGAAGGCTGCATCTTGTAATGGCTGCAGCTGATGTTACCTTTCTGCCAATAGCAACTTTGTTTTATTGTGCATGTGTGCATATGCATATATGTTTATGTATTTACCAAGTGTTGCAGTGCATACCCGTTTATTTTAATGAAAAAAGCAGGCTTATAAAACCAATGTTTACTGCTTAACTGGAAGATTAATGACAGGCTGAAGAAGTCTACTGATATAATAACGAAGTTTTAGCAAATAGATGCATGGTTCAGTGCTGGCAGGACTCTCGCAGATCTCAGGAATCTTAGAATTTTACATCTCAAATATATGGTTTAGCCTCTATTTTGTGAAAGTCAGAAGAGCTTGATTGAATGCAGACTGCAAACTTGTTCACTACAAACCTAGTTAAACATGAAATCTTGCTGGGATTAGCTTAATTGTTCCCTAAATGAAAAGGCTGCTTTGTACATAGACTTGAATTTTATGCTTGCCAGATAAAGCAATGTGAACCTGTCAGGAGACACAGGAATTTGTCTGTGTAGGAGTATCACTGGGCCAACTGTCTTGCCTTTTATGCGATACTGTGGTGTAAAACACCACTCCACCAGTTTCATTTTACAGAAAATAGTCTCTGTGGTGGGATCCTGTGGGAACTGAAGTATCAAGTTCTATTTTCCCTTCAAAAGGCCAACTACACATGTACCCCGCTTCTGAAACTACACTCTCCGTGACTGCAGCCAGCCGCATGGGCTCGAGGGATGCTGTGGCATGGCAAGGGAGCTGCAGGGAAGCTGTTCCAAGCAAAGCAGGAGGTGCCATTCCTTTGCCATGGTAGAGGCTGCAGTAGGTAACACCACAGTATTTGAAGTGAGAAATGCTATTTCTGATGAGGTTATACAGCAACTTAGTAGAAAAGGAAGCTTTATTATTCCATTTTTAATTTTCAAAAGTTTATGTGACACTTCTGATTATCAAACACTGATGGCAAATTCTTCGAGTTTTCTTTTGGCATCCCTGCTGCCAGCTTGAAAGCAAGAGTTGCTGTGATTAAAGCCTTTATTCTTTATATAAATGTAATTGTAAAAGATGTGGAGTTCCTATCTTCCAAAGCCTCCAGACCAAGCAAATAAAGACAAAATTTCTGCAACTGTTCTCAAGTGACCTATTCTGTTTAATCTTGTTTCCTTCCTTCCTAACCAGTCTTCTCAAAAATCCTCTCCATGTCAGGGGCCAGTGTGGAGTAAAAAGGAGAGGCTGGCCAGGAGCCACTGGAAGGGAGAAGCTGGGGCACTGCTGGGCTCTGAACCACTGGGAAGTCTGCAAGCCCAGCACAAAAGTAAGCAACCTATGGGTGAAAACAGCATGGGAAGATGATTTAAGCAGCAACGTGTCGTTTATTCCCTCTATACTATAAGAAGGAGCAGTCTCTGTCCCTGTGCCTTTCATTGTAAGCATTCAGTAGGGAACAGTTGAGTTACCCTCCATGACAGGCAAAGCACTCCCAACATGCAGTTCTTAAATCCATCGTGGCAGACGTGCATGGTTTCCCTTCACAGTGTCATACTCTGAACATAGGTCTTGACTTTATGGTCTTCGCAAGTCATTTTCTGAAAAGTGGCATCGAAACCTGCCTACTCTTAGAGACTGTTCAAGTCCAACAAGTCCGGAAACAGGTTGAAGTGTTTACGTATCACTGACAAGGTGGGTGCATTCTTAATCAGGAGTCTTCTTCATGTTCCCCTACTTCGTACCGGGGGGGGGGTGGCTGGTGTTAACTTTGCTACCACTGGCAAAATGTGATGCATTTATGCACTTGGTGTTACTGTCCTTGAGACTATTTAAGTGCCTTCAGTGAGCCACTTCTGCTCAGATTTTCTGCAGGAACTCCGGGGTTGCTCCCAGCTACAGTAACTTGTCTATCACAAAGTCTAAGTGGAAAACCTAAGAGGCCAAACTCACTCTAAATCTGAGGGTTTGTTGCAGGGAGGCAATGCTACTGCTCTGCTCCCTGCACAGCTCCACTTATGGCAGTGATTACTTGGCTTGGCCTCACTAGCATCATGTAAAATCCTTATGGATCCTCATGGTTCCAGTGTTCAGGATTGATGATTCTTCCTTCTCTTTTAGCATCTTGTGAATAACTTAGAACTTTTTTCATGCTAATGCAACTCCCTCTCTTCCTGGTAAATTGCCTCATTTTTTGCTGTTGGAAAGTGCTTTGTCTGGATTGCCTCACTATTAGTACCTAACAGCTGCTGCTGCTTTCTGTATTATGTGTATGGGACAAGTATGAAATACCAGCAGATAGCTTGACACCACTTCAACCCATAAATGAGTGATAGTAGGAACTCCTCCTAGAGCTAGCCTCAAATGACTTTCATCTATACCACTTAAACAGCACACAATTGTTCATGCTGTTAAGCAGCGTGGCGCAGATGAGATGCCAGTGGATAAAAATGCGGTGCTATTGAAGTTAGAAAAGTTTCATTTCTATTTTAACAATATCAGAGTTTTACCTCTTGTCTTTCTGTGCCTGGGAAATTAGGAATGCCTTTGCTCTGAAGACCTTGTAATCTAATGCCAGGTATTGCTGACTTTTACTGTTGAGCTTTAGTGCTTTGTTTCATGTGTGGTCCCTTTGACTTCAATCACAATAGGATTGCCAGCTCTTACCCTGGAACTAAGCTGATGACTTCTCTGGGCTCGGGGTCTGGCTTTGAAATAAGATGCAATCAGCAGAGATGATAAATACTTCAGCAAGTAATCAAACATGTAAGAGCTCTCTGGCTATTTTCTTTGGATTAGTATCTGGGAGTGAATTTCAATGCAAATTCACCTAAGTTGTGTCAAGCACGTGATAGTAAATATGTGCTGCTGATAAATCTATTGACTCTTTGTCTGAATTATTTAATGCAAATTGTAGGATTGTGTTAGACTAGCCTGCCCCTTGCTACTTAGTTGTTCACCCAGGGTTTCATTTCTTTTACACCTACAATGTCTTCCTGATAAAGCTTCTCACACATTTCTAAGTAATTTCCCCAAGTGCTCTCAAAATGGAGACAACAATTAATCTCTGTCACATCAGGCAATTATTACCGAAATCTCTAACAGTGTTTCAGAATAATTAACCTTAATTAACCTTAAGCCTTAAAAGGTTTTCTACTGTCGATCAGCATGCCTGTAAGCTGCCAGTCACACATCTGTAAACTTGGAGCTGTCGAGCAGTTAGTAAACCCATATAAAGACAGCTCCATCTGCTTTACTGATTTCGGCTCGAGCAAAGGCTCGGCACTATGCATTTCTACTTGTAAACTGCATATCTTGGTTTTTTTTCACTATTATATTTCTGTGTAATACTTTCCAAACTATTTTATTGTATTCTACAGTTAAAAAGCCACCTGGATATTCCTTTTCTAGTCTTTTCTTTTGAAACTATCTCTAAGCCTTTTTGCATGTTTTTGTAATGTGCAAGGCAGACTCAGACGACAGAGGTTTTCAGAAGACTTGTGCAGCTGGTAGCTGTTTGATGATTTCATTTCACAATTCTTTCGGAATAAATGTGGGTACAACAAGAACAATGAGTAAAATGTCAGTTGTGCCAAATATAAGAGATCTGTTTTAGAAAAACATTAACGCTTTTGTAGGTTCAATTACACTGTTGCATCACTCTACTATAGCAGAGTAAAAAAGAGTATAACAGATGTACGATAAGTACACGAGTGGGGTGAACCAAGGAAATGTCATAAATCCTTTATACTAGAACATTCTGTGAGAATGAGAATACATCCAGGTGTTCTTTGAACCCTGCAAGGTGATTAAAGTGAGCAGTAGAAGCTGAAGTAACAGTACCAAAATATAGGAAGATATATGCATGTGACTGGGATTTACACAGCTCATTTATAGGAATGGTAGGAGTGCCATGCACGGGAAACGAGGGAGATGAATACTCACAACTTGCTCCAAGTGGGAAAACTGGTTGTGGGGAATCTCTTAAATATCTGCTTCCACGGGAAGTAAATTTTATTTATTTACAAGTAAAACATTCACTGCTGTGCTAAAAGAAAAATGAGACACATGATGAGTTGAAAGAGCACAGCCAGTTATGAGCAGCATCTAGGGTCTTCATGAACAGTGAAATACTGAGTGCTAGAAAAGGATAATCAGTTTTATGCATTTTTAAATTAATACAAAATGCTACTCTCCCACTTCTGCTGTACAGCCTGGGTTTTAGAATGTCAAGAAAGTATTTGACATTTACAAGAGGCTGCAGGCACTAATACAAATCATTTTTATCCCTTTATCCATTTTAACCACCAGGCTGAGTGAATTGTTGGCTCTGTGCAATTAGTCTCTGTGCTTCTTGACAATATAACCACAGATTATCATGAATTCTATTAATAATGCAAGGTGGAAGCTCTGTTCTTCAAGTCTGTTATTTTACTTCTAGAAAAACATCTAATTTCTTACAAACCTGATATAAATAGGCCAGCTGACAAGTATCCCGAAAGAACAGAGTATGCTCGGAACAGTGAGATTTGAACTGACGTATTTTTGGCAAAAAAAAAAGTTATACAGGCTGTATTTGTCTGAAAGTTTAAAAATAGGAGCCTTTGTCATATATGGCAGGAGAGACCAAGTTGAGTCATGATTGATGTCACTTGAAAGAACACTTTAAGCTTAGAAAATGACATCAGAATCATCAGAATTTAGGGAGATTTAGAGCGGTTCCTGAAGCCAGGGTGCTGGGGATTCTGGAAGATACTTTGTGGATGATACACAGCACGTTGCCAGACATCATCTGAATGGAAGCCAGGAGCTACAGTGCTTTGAGATTACATTTCTAAATGATGGGTATAATTTGTTTTAATAACATTCATTTTTAGTTAAATGCATGTTTCGGACTGTTTTCAGTTTTTTTAGATTCAGTGCAAGCCCCCGTTTCAGGCTGGAAGCGCAGTCTGTCACTGCCTGACCTCTCCCCTTGCTCACTTACATGACAAGTTTCCAAGAGCAGTCAGGAGTACTTTCTGTATTACCACAAGCCTGCAAATACAGCAGGGTCTCTTTCCATTTACCCTTCTCCAGTTTTAGTGCTTGATTCCTGCTGACTTTATTACTGAGCGTTTATAAGTCAGACTCTAGCAGTACATATGTATGTTAGAAGTATTTCTTTTAGCTCCCAGGCTAAAACTAAACTTTTGTCTGTCTGTCTGCTACCACTAGTGTTAAAATGGAAGTAACAAAACAGAAAAGGCGCTTGGATTTCGCTTTATTAAAGATAACCAATAAATTGTGCAGAGTCTAGGTCACGGAGGGGCTGTGCAGAGCTTTTGCTGTGCAGAGTAGCGAACATCTTTGGAACAGTTTCTTACATTTCTCCTTTGATTTTCCACATACAGCAAGTCTTGCTCCTTAGGTAATTCCGGTGTGAAAATGAATATCTTTAATGTAAGTGCAAAATGCTACTTTTGATCCAGTTATATGTGGTTTGCTTTTAAGTAGCTTTTAAGTGTAAAGAGAAAGTAAACCACAAATCGCATTTCTAAGAAGTAGATTTGTACTTCCTGCAGTTAGTAACAGCGTTTTTTGTGGCTAAAATCATAGATATTAGTGAAAAATCGAGTTGTGAGGTTGCTTGACTGCATACCTTTACCAATACTTTCTGCATAATCAGTTTTCATAATAAAATGAGTTCAGTCTAGGAAAAGAAAAAGTTCATCACACAAGCAGCTCCATGAGTAAGGCATGCTTGTTAGATAATAGTTGCTGTTATCTGCCATTTAGATTTGCACATTGTGCTCGTTCCTATTCTGTTTGAAAAGCCAACTGGTGGATGAATTATTCTTGGTATTCCTGATTTTCAGTTCAAGCCAATAAACACCTGTGTGCGACTGGCCTGCTGGAGCCATTCCACAAAACATCTGGGCATGCTCCAGCTCTGGGGCTACTGGCGTTCAGAACAGTCCTCCCTGATCCTGCCGCTTATTGCTGCTACAATCTGGGGCCTGATTAAGCATAGGAATTGGATCAGGAATCCTGTCACTCCTGAGCACCCAGCTCTCTTGGTGGCAGAAGAGGCAAAGGGACAAGGACTCTGGTGGATTATGTGAGTGGTGAGGGAGAAGGAACTGCGTGTGATTCCTTTGACAGCAGAGACAGTTTTCCATGGGTCTTCTGTGTTATGTAGCGCATAGAATAGACCTGCGCTGGAGGATGAATCATTGTGTAGTAAAAGCCAGCGTGCTCTTTGGAGTCTGTACTTTCTTTGTTACAGCCATTGGAAGTACGTAGTGAATGAAGCAGACAACTCTAGAGAAGAGAACATGTTTTCATGATTAAGGCAGGAGTGCAGCCCTGGGGAACTGAATCGTATCCCTGCTTCTGTCCCAGATTTCCTGTGTGATACTAGTCACTTTGCACATGTGGTTGTTAATTGTGTTTTTCTTGGGGCTTGATACAGTGGAGGGTAATTTGTAGAAGTGCTGAGCACTTGTAACTGCAAGCTGTAGGCAGTGGGAGCTGTGCTGTGACTGTAAGCACTGCTGTGCAGTGAATACTGAGAAATCAGGCACCATGCATCTCAATGAGGCAGTTAAGAAAAGCGGAGGCAGGAATTCAAGATAAATCTTCATGAGTTCAGTTTATATGGCTGGAGAACAGCTTGAATGGGCCTGTCCTTCTTAAACTTGTCCTTCCTCATACTTAAAATAAGAACAGCAAACTGCTAGCTAAATACAAATGCAGTATTTGTGAACAACTGTTGAGTTTAAGATACTTGCACTAAACTGAGAATTAGTAAAATGACTATTTAGCACTTGTCTGTCATTCATCTGTCTTGGCTTTTTTTATCTTTCAAAATGGAGATATTGTTGTATCACTAGGCAAAAAGTCACTGAAGAACCCCATAATAAATCAATATTGTGAGTACATATATGTTTTTACTGACCAGATTCAAAGCAATCATTAGGGATTCAGTAGCCTCTGTGTACTTTCCTGTAGTCTTAACATGGGAAACATAGGCTTAGCAGTACTGCAAAATGGTAACACTTTAAAAATACTACACTGTTCTGTTGGTAAAAGTTAAAAAAGACACTTCAGACAAACTGTATGGGAAGGTACTTTTTGGAGTCCAGAGGTACTTTTCTGCCAACTCTCAAAATAAAACATGATGGTTTGTGTAATGCATATTTTATAAATCATAAATTTAATGAAAAGTAAATACACAGCTATCGTTGTATCAAGATGGGCAAAGAAAAAATAATTAGCTTTCATATGAGAAACAGAACAATGAGAGCAGGAAAGCACATAATTTCACAGATTTCTGTAATATAAATTGCTTTGTCAGTTTAAATATACTTTGTCACTCCTTGATGCTGTAATTCAATGCCAAGAGAATTATGATTTGCTTTTTAGAAGTGCCATTTAGCATGTTTAGCATATTCTATTAGAAAACTCTTCTATTCCTCTACCAGTTAATCACAGCTTTATAAAACATTACATTTAGGAGTATCTGTTTTATGTGCCTGGAAGAGGTATACTCCTGACATGCTAGTTACATAGGTGACTAGAAAATTACAGGATTTTTTTCACTTTAGTAATCACAAACACATACTAAAATGGAAAACCAATTATTCTCTAAATTTGTTTGTTTGAGATGTAGCCTATGTTTTTGTTGGAACACAGAGCCATACACTCAGGATGCACACAAGGCACCAAAAGTGGAATTCACGCAATCCAAATCCACAAAGCGATTCAGAAAACCTCTGCTTTATTGACTATTAAATCTGAATTCACTTGGCTTCGTTGTTATGGTCCTGTCTCCTAAGTGCCAAAGCTCAGGTTTCTGTGAGTACACCAAACTCGGAACCTCTAGCTACAGCTTCTTTTAACCCCACTAAAAGACAATTCTGCACTCAGTTCCCCAAGTGGTTCATTTCAATCCAGGCACTCTGAGCACACCTACCACTTACTGACACCACTGGCTGCTTCCAGGAGGGAACTCGCTCATGTCCAGGGCTCGCGGCTACTTAATGATTGCCCATGAATGAGTGCAGCTGTTTAGTAAAGTGGTGAGTTACAAAGGACTCAGGTTCCTGCATGCTTCAGAGTTGCTGTCTTACTGTTTTAAGCTTCGGCTTCTTTTACAGAAGGCAATCACCTTCTCAGGCAGGGACTGTGGCTCCATGAAATGCCCTGGGAAAGCACCTTGGAGCCCTGCACCCACATGGGCACCCCTGCGCTCCTAAGAGGAGTGGTGAGGATAAGAAACACCCCTGTACTCCTCATTCCTGTTTGGCAGACTAAAAAGCTGAGCACAGCACAACTGGATGTACATGATAGTGTGCGCAAATAATCAGAAAGCAGTAAAATGTTTTGAGGTTAATTTGAACATGGTTTGCTCTCTGTCTCAAGTGCAGCATATATAATTATCACCAAAAGTGGAGATGAAGAAAATCACCAGATAATCCTTTAATGTTACCAGTGTGGCAGATAACACCAAGTATTTTTAACTACAGTATTCTACTTCTACATAGAATAAAGTTAAACTGAATTTAATTGTAAAGTCTCAATGCAGTGAGATTGCAAACACTCCCCACTGAAGATTCTGCTCAATCCTTCACCACGTGGAGTATTTAATTCCAGTTTTGCTTACTTTAAACTGAATGGAATTTTTGTACCAAATTAGGACAGCTAAGTCCTTCCACGCAGAAAACTACTGAGCTCACTGGATATTTTTCTGTCATGGCGCCAAACCATACAGCAATCATGCTGAGGATATGGATGGAAGAAAGGTTGCTCTGCACAGTAATTCCATATAGGAATCACTATTGATTACAGCAAGGATACTTTATGGGTGGTGGTAAATTATGAGGTTTCTCTTGTAAGTGAGAACATTGATTTACATGAGTAATGCAAAGCCTCACACGTAAGCTGAACTCAAACTTTAACTGTCAGCCATAACACATCTATTTATACCGCAGATCTGTGCTTAGCCACTTATATTTAATTATAATCAGTTGCGGTGCCTCCATTTTCTGTGTTTACTCAGAGAATCACATTTCTGAGGTCAAATGCAATGACAGTTATACTGTAGTTATTTGAAGACATTCTTAGTTGTACATTCTGCATGTATCTGAGGACAGAATTTCTGGAGAAGAAAGGACGGGTACAATTCGTCAATCCTTCCTTACATGAATAAAATTTCACACACATCAATTTTAGTCAGGGCATGTCTGTGCTGCACAACACAGTGCTATGGAGAGACAGCCAAAGCAGCTCAGAAGGAGCCAGCTTGGGTAACTGGAAGCAGTTTAACCACATTGCTTAATGCTGCACACTGTCTAATTTACCCTGGTTTTTAGCAAAGTAAATTAGCTTTGGCAAAGCGTTGCACAAACAGGCTAGCCTGCTTCCAGCCCATGAGCCAGCTTTGGCAACAATTTCTACATCGTACTTATTGTGCAGTATAGTGTATCCAGAAGGAGATGCAAAGGACTGCTTGCATAAAAACTTGCAGATTCCGATCCCTGAATCTTATTCTGCACTTACTCGTTTTAACATCACAAAACTTCTATTAACTCTTAAATGTCACTGCCTCAAATTTAGTGGTGTTACTGCACCAAATATCAAAAGAATAAAATATCATTATATCTGAATCACTAAAGCATATTGTTTTGGGCTTAGCATGCTTAAATATGCTTATGTTTACTTGACAGCAGTAGCAAACTGCTAATTAATAGTAGATTTCTTCAGAATCTTAAATCTAATTGCTTCCAATATCTGGCATACAAAGACTATCTGATTACCAAAACCAGCACAAATCACAAACCTTTTACATTGAAACCTGAGCAGAACAATGTCACTAATGTAACTAAACTATGTTTTAGAATGTCACGGGTACTAGATTTCTTGAAAGAGTCTGGTAAAAATTATGTTTAACTGTCTGCTGTCTCACTGTATCGTTGATATTGACTGAATTTTTCCTCCCATGGAAATCGGTGACAGAAATACGTTTATGACAATGGAATAGATACTAAAGTATTGCCATATATGATTTTCCAGCAGGGGCAGAATTCCCTTCCATCTCTTAAGAAATTATTTTGAACTACCTAGCAAGACTAATCAGCAACCTTTTAAATACCAAAGCCATAGGTACTAACTTAATATTCCAGGAAGGACTGCATTCAAACTATTCAGTGTTATTCTTCTCAAATCTAAACATAGCACATGGGCATGAATTTTGAAACAATGACCTGCTTCATCCTCCAAATTTTACATAATGAGTTGAAGGCTTGCTGGAAATCAACAGCTCTTGTAACAAATTGAAATATTTGTTTATGAATAAATTGGATGCAAAAAGAATAGACAGATAGTTTTAATCTCCATCTCTGCTTGAGCTAAAAAAAAAAGTTGTAACAGCTAGATGCAACTCTTTCTGCAACAGAATAACTAACCAAAATGTGGGAGAGCTTCAGATCCTCTAGAACAATCTTAATGATTCTAAATTTTAGCTAAAATGATTGATTTTATACAATTATTACCAGAGGAAGAAATGGAAAAAATCGGAGGAAAAATGTACCCATATGGAGGACTATAACATCCATGGCACAGATCTTGAGAATAATACCAGAAAATTGGCTGAATGAACTGTATCAGAATGTACACTATGCAAGAAGACGTGTATATGTAACATGCGTTTCTGCTTCTCTCACTAAAAACTATTTTGATAAAAAGGCAACATTCTGCCTCAATTTGAATTTCTACTGTAAACCAACCTGGAATTGAACTATAATCCCTATTCTCATCCACGCAGGACTTACTTTTCATCCAAGTTGAGTGAAGATGTCAGGATCATCAAATATATTATATGGACTTAAAGGAGAGTTGCTTTTTTATTTTGTTTTGTTTCATAGCTTATTCCTTGTACTGTTTGTACAATCACTATGAAACAAAAAGATAAATAAATTATTTTTCTGCCAGGCTCTGGATTAATGCTCAACCTCGCAACATCCAACTGTTGCTCCGTATTAATTTTACAGCCAGTTGCTGCTCAAACCCTGTAATGATTTGGCTTTATTCTGATCTTCACTCCTCTCATAATTTCACATTTTCCCATCTAATATTACTGTACCACCGAAAATGATAGAAGCAGTCTCTTTAAAACCAGTGATTGCTCCAAGGTGCTTGAATTCCTGCCTTAAAATGACCTACAAAGAGGAGAAAATGCCCTGATGTCAGTCTTGGCTCTCTTTCTGATTATATAATGGGGGGAAAAAACACATGGATTTTTTTATTTTTATGTTACTTTTGATAAAAACTATGCAGGGAATTAAACAGATTCACTATTGGTGATTGCCCAAGTAGTGAAATGGGTCTAATACAGTAATAACTGGAAAGCTGAATGCCTGAAAAAGATTTTAAATTCTCTTTAACTATGCAGTGTCTTTTGCATGTTTGTATTAGTACCTAGCGTGAGAATTGGTCTTCATGAAACAGCAAAACTCTCTTTTCCAATTAATATTGAAATGTTACACTCCAAAATACTTTCCACCAATACCTCTCATTTTTCCTCTAGGAAAAGAAAGGCATAAATGGAGACTACTTGTGTCATTCTATTTCTAATTTTAAAACAATCTCCCTTTCACACTCCCACCCCAAAACAAACAGCCTGATCCTTTCTCTCTTTTTCCCCTTGAAAAAAGAGGCAATTTTTAGAAACCTATAAGAAAGCAAAAGCATTTGGGCTTGTCAGTAACATTCACTTGCAAAGGGTTTATGTTAGAGAGCTAAAAACACTTCCTTCAATCACAGTACAAGACATACTGTCTGCAGTATTACTTTTAATATCAAGTTATTTCAAATGTCTAGCACCAGAGGGTAAACATATGAACAATAAGTATAGCTGGCAATTTTTATTCCTACATTTAAAAATAATCCTCAATTTATTTTATTTTTACTAGCCAGACAGTCAAAATCTTTTCTAAATTGCAAAGGTGACTTTATGGTTCTGGATACCCCTGATGTAGAATAGGCGCCCTAATTTGCCGGTTACCACTTTGTCCATTCCACTTGGCTTAACGCTATTTTGGATAAGTATTCTGTTGGTTTTGTTTTCTTTTAATTGAATCTCTACTACGTCACAGGAAAACATCACTACTGAAGTTCCATTAACTTTTAAATATAAATTAGAATGCGTGATTTACACTGAAGCTTTGAAAGGCTTTTGTAGCTTTCTGACAGCTGTAGAGAACCTGTATTAACTTTGTAGTTATAATCCACCCATAAAACTAATTCAAGTAACCAATGAACAGGTTTTAAAAGACATCATGTAGCTTCTATGAATACTGAATTGCTGTACTATTAAGGTCAGAATACATAACCAGTTCTACAAAAAGCATTTTATATAAACATGAAAATGCACAGATATTCTTTCTCCCTGGGAAAATATAAGCAAAATACAAATTATTTATGCAAGAAAGAATCAATCAGAAAAATAAAGACAATGAGCCATTAATCTTTTTTGTGTGTAAGAGGTTCTACCAGTACATGAACAAATCAAGGTAACTGATGGAGTCAATACCTTGGTGACTCATCCTGTAAAAGTTAGCATTTTAAAATAATACAAAATTTATTCATATATTTAAATAACTCTGCTCCAGGATATCTTTCTCTGAAGCTTTCTCTTTCAAAGTTACTATGTATACATATTTTAATCACAGAAATTTCAGACAAAATAATACATGAAGAGGGAATTGAGGTTGCAGATAGGGGCAGAATAATAATGTAGGAATTAAAAAGGAAAATCCTCAAATGTAATTATTCCCCACTCAAGTATCACAAACCCAGGAAAAACAATAAAAAAAAGACAGCCCACCATGTTAAGCCCCTGATAACCTGACCTTTATCTTGCCCTGGTACTACAAAGAAAACGTGAATGAATTTACTACATCTTTCAAAATCAGAGTCTTTTAACCTTGTACTTCAAATATTATTAGGACACAGTCACAGTGTTCTGGTTATTACATCACACTGATTATTTCTTCCAAGTTATACTCAGAAATATTCAACAGACCTGGGCAGGAGTGAACAGAAATGAACAAAAGCAAATAAGCAACCATCTACGAACAGAGTGAAGCACCATCTAGAAACAGTTCATATGATGAAATAGTATACTCTTTACTGATAAAAACTTCTGAAATCATATTCAGTCTTGGACTGTAAACCATGATTCTCATCTGGAAGCCATTTCTAAAAAAACCAGCAGAATCTCTGTTATTGTCATAGCTCAGAAATAACTATCCAGATATTGTTAATCTATAACTTAACCAAAATATTGTCCTGCTTTATTTTCCTTGAAGATTTTTGATGTAACTGTCTCTTTGCCAGACATCCAGGCAGACACTGAATAATTATTTGTTACTTGCATTGAGTCCCATTTGGAAAATGGTCTTTTCTAGTTTTTAATTTTTAGGGCCAAGACAGTGTATTGTACAATGTCTAACCTTTAAAAGTCCTTACTTTAGATCATTTGGCATTTTTTTAAACTCATAACTGTGCAGAAAACAAGAGGTAAGTAGCAGATCACAGCACAGAAATCAGAGACTCAGTGAAAAAATGAGTAGCCATTTGCTTTCAAAGGATTAGGTTTTGAACACTGTTTTCCATAAAATCACACTTACACAAAAGATATCAACAGATTCATCATGCCCTCTCCCTCTTTTTACATTCTCAGGTAGGTTACCTCTTGAGTTGAATCTTTCCCTTTCTATAAACCACAACTCCCTAAGTAAGAAAAACCCTAAACACAAGCCAACAAACTAACAATGGACTACAAGAATTTAAGATGCATAAAATGTTCATTAGCAACTCTAGGCACCTAAACGGTGCATTTGTACTGATACAAAATGAAGGAAAGCCAGCACAACTGGATTTTTTATTTCTCTAGCTAAGTCCGTTTTCACCAAATCAGTGGGACTTCTGTTTGTGAATGCCAAAATATGTAAATTTTGCAAAAAAAGCAAGCTTATGAACAATAAAAGGAAATCAACAAATATTATGTTTTCTCCTGATTTTCAACTTGTCTAACAAACTGCCCATAAAAAGCTACTGCTATTTAGCAGAAGGAATAGCTGGTATTATTCACCTTGAATGGCTTTTTTATGTAAGCCTCTAAAACTGTTTTTTTACAACTTGTATTACTGTTCTACTTTAGCAGTAATCATCTACACCCTTGTCTACAATAATGTGAGGAAAAATATACAAGAAGAATTGCTTACACATTCTGGCTGCAGCTTTGAGATTATAAAAAAGATTTCCAATTGCCCTTCTCTCCATGTTAGCAAATTCTTCATATTCCCCATTTCTTTGTGCCAGTAACAAATGACCTCATCTTTGACTATGCTCAGGCAAACATTTTACCTACTGTTTTATAAAATGTCTTTTACATTAAAAAAAAGTGAAAATAACTTACGGTAAAAAGTCACTAGTACATAAATGTACTATTACTTATTTACAGAATTAGCCAAACATGATGCAAATGCCATCTCTGGGTGCTCTCAGTTCCTGAGTAAGCTGCTTTTGAGAATACATTACAACTTTATTGCTTGGAAGTTTTTGCACCCTTATTTTAAGTCACCAAGAGAACACTTTCGTAATTCTTTAAGTGATTATGTAACACTTCAGTGGTCAGACAAAATTTTCTAAGATACCCATTTATAGTATGGTGCCAGGAGGTATTAATAGCACTGATCGATCAAATCTTGTAAAAGCAAAAGGTGGTAATGAATATCCTTTGGTCTGGCTCAGTAAGGGAGTTCCAAAGAGCTTATTTCTTAGTGACAGCTGATGCAAGAAGGCATGATTTCTTGTCATCCAGCAAGACAAGCCTGAATGTAAGCGGGGGAATGACCCAGAGCTTACTTACCAATGCAGTATCTGCGGTGATGACTTCCTATAGTCAATACATGTCTGAAAACGTGCAGAAGACTATAGAGCACACAGACTGTTAGCAGACAGCAGGAAGAGAAATTATTCATATCACAAAAGGGAATGAATAAAGAGTTTGGCACTGAAGAGTGCAGTTCACGGAATCCAGCAAGGTGCAGGGCAAGCATGGCAGAGTACTTGCGTGTGAACAGGCACCATCTGGAAGTCCCTGCACACACAAACTGTACCCTAGACTCCCTAAGCTTCTCATCTGACTTGAAGGTCAGGGAAAGAGTTCATGAACAGCAAAAGTAATGAGATCGGATTTCTTATAAAATGATGAGCTTTGTCCCTTAATCTTCTGCTGTCCACCTTCTCCATAAAACACCCACTTGGTAAGGCTGAGGTTACTCAAGTTCTAAGTAGCCAGTATAGTTTGAGCATAACACTTGGCTGGCTGGTTGCTACAGAACATGACCTGCAGCTCATATGCCTGTCTGCCCCTCAGCAAGGGCATTAATTTTGCTTTCCCATCAATTTAACAACCTCAGGTTTTAAGACACTTGTAGGAGCTTAATTATTTCCAAGACTACAACCCTCTGTGAAATATGGTTCAAATTTGCTATCAGGTTCAACAATTACATCAGAAAGATGAAGAGGATGGGGACCAAAAGAAGGAGACTGAGTGCTAGAAATTTTCTTTAGAAATGGAATTTGATTTTATACAGGTAAGTGCAATACTTAAATATACTTAAATCCTGCAGAAGGCCACAAACTCATCAGGTAAAAATAAAAGTAATGGATTAAAACTTGGTTGTATTATTCAACTGCAAGGTGACAACAGTCCCTAATAGGATTTGAAAAACAAATGCAATCCTAGAATATAGCAGTTGAGGAACTTCCAGAAGAGATTAAGACTGTCAGCGCCATTGTAATGAGTCCTGGTGAAGTGACCTTCGAAATACTGTCAAATCTATTTAGGAAAAATAAGCTCAGTCTGGAATACAGAAAATAAGTGATATTAAGATAGAGAAATTAAGAACTTGCAGGCTGGGACTGTACTTGTTTAACCTAGCAAAGTGAAATCTAAGAGAAAAATACTGTAACTCAGAATCTGGGTGTAAAATCTAAGGAGGAAAAGTAGCTGTTGAAAATAAAGGACACACAGAGACAAAACAGTCATGCAAATTGAGGTCAGAAATTAAATCAGATGGTTTCTAGTCTTCAAAAGAGTTACACCAGTCTTCCTGTGAGTAAAGTCTTCTCAGTCTAGTCTTCTCAGTCTTCTGCTGAGCTAAAAACTCAGTATTTGCCTGCCACAAAGAAGAAAGGAGAAAAGCACCTCCAATCTCTAGATCATCCTTAGGCCTTTAGCTTCTAATACCAGATTCCAGCAGCATTCCTTGCTGCTGGCTTGCAGGACGTGTTCTGCTGTTTAATTTTTTGAATTATCTGTCCCCACAGGAAGTGCCACTGGTAACTAAGCCTAAAGTAGTTAGCAAAGCTCCTTTTATGGCCAGTGGAGATGCATACTGTCTGAGGGCAAATCATTCCATTTATCTTTGCCACCAAAATATCTTTCCTTTTTGCTGTTCAGTGGAACAGAGTGATCTCATTCAGGAATTCTATTTCTTACTCCACCGACTTCTTGCTTAAAATACTCAGCTCTGTGTGAAAACTCACTGTCTTCGCTCCCCACCACCCATGGTGGGGATACTTTTACTCCCTTTCACATTTTGCTGTTTGCACCTTCTGCCCATCAAATTCCACTTTTTAATAGTCATTACTTCAGTAAAAAGAGGAGATTTAATCCTTTCTGAAAACGCACTCATACACAGTATTCTATACAGAACAGTAATGGCATTAAGTCTTTACTCAGGCTTTTTACTAAAAATGCTCTTTCATTTTCACCTAATCAAATGATTCATTTTCTATCTTCTCAAAGTTATGCAGTGATGCATTCAAACAAAAAAAACCAATGCTATTCTTAAGTCATTATTGTGCAGACTGCATGTATTTATCTGTAGTTACTGCCTGAAAGTTTCAGCAAGTAAAATGTATATGGACAATCATCTCCATGAAAAAAATATATTAATCCCACACTGTTACTCTCTGAGATGCATCCCACATATGTTCCATGACCTTCCGCATTATTAGAGGTGTCTTACCCAGCTGAGTTCTTGGTGAAATAAACTGTGGCTATGTTAACTCTATGGTATTGGAACAGCCGGGTACTTCTCTTAGACTGTCCTTGAAAGGATTATTTTCCTATGCCTCCAGAAGGACACATATACTGGAAAGCTGAACATAGTTTCTTAACACTATTCAGCTAGTGTGCAACAGGTAGCCATTCCTTCCCAGGTCAAATCTCAGTATCATTTTTATTATCTGACAGGTATTTTGTTGGACCCATATAACTGAGCTGGATTCACAGGTGGGAAAGGAAGATGGAATACACTTCTTACAGGCCCAGTGGTACAAAAGAGGAGACAGGCAAATGGAAGTACAGTAGCAACTTTGTAACTCAAAAATTTATCCAGAGTGATGGCTCATTCACATCATGGATCAACAATAGGTTTGGGGAAATAGTATTAATCTCCACTCCGCATTTGGGATGCTTTATTTTCATATTTATAGTTTTGTGTTGTCCTCAGTATGTGAATGGCCTTTATTCATTGGCACTGCCCATACTTAATTTCTTAGTTTCTTTCAGGAACACTAATTTTACGTTGCTTTTTTTCTTTCTTTTTTTTTTAACAAAAAGTCTTTTAAGCAAAATGCATCACACTGCCTCAAGAACTCAAAGTGGTCAATGTTAACCTTACTAATTAAAGCCGTTTTCTTCTAATGACTGAAAGCTAGTGAAAGGTTTAAGCTGTACTGGCTAACATTCAAGCTAAAAAGTATTCAGTGGTCTTTCTGTGAACTCTGGTGTAAAGTAACTCTAATCACTACATTGCTTAATTTCACACCAAAAGCACAGCCTGTTTTATCATTTTAAATATAGGTCCTCATACCTGCTGGTGAGAACTGTCCTGCTCCTTCAGCCTCAGCTTCACTAGCCACAACCTCGGGCCCTGCTCTCAAATCTGTCTACCCAGCACTAGTTCACCCTTTGTCGACTCCCAGCCGCCTTTCCCAGGTCACAAATGGCTTTTAACCACAGTTCAAGCTTTATTAAGGCGTCTATACCTCCGCACTACCGGAGTTTGAGGGGCACTGTGAACAGCAGTTGCAGCAGCAACGACCCGTCGCACCCATTCAGCTGCTCTCCGGGCTTCAGAACATCTTCAACATGTCCCTCAGGGCCGCGGCAGCCACACCAGTCTGCACACCGAGCGAGCGAGCCGGCAACCCGGGGCACCGGCCCTTCCCCACCTCCGGGCGCCGCCTGTGTTTACCCGGTAACGGCTGCCGCCGGGGCCCGTCCCCATAGCAACGCCGCCGGTCTCGGCCGCTGCCCCAGCGGCGATGGCGGGGTCCGGCGCGGCTTACCCGAGGAAAGGTATGGGGGCGAGCGGTGTGGGGCGGCCATCCACCGGGCTCCTTGCGTCCCCGGGGCACCGCACACGGCCGTCGGGCTCCAGGATCCCTCCCGCCTCTTTCCGCGGCCTGTAGTTGGTCGGCGCCATGGCGGGTGCCTCGGGCTCTCCTCGAGGTGAGGCTTCCCCGTGCCCCTCTCACTTTTGTGGCTGTCGGTCTGTCCAGGCTTGGCGGGCTGGTCTGATACCCCCCGTTTTCCTCCGTTTAAAGAAAGTGTCTGGGGAGGGTCACTGCTGGGGGTGTATGTGTCTGTCCACCTGCACATTCTAACTTTTAACGGCGGGATCAACTTCGCAAGGAGAGCCCAGGTGCCTTTTGTTACAGCCACAGCAGAGGCCTGCTGCTGTCAGCTCCCTGAGTTTCTAATCGCACCGGAAATTGATTTACATGGAAAACCCCGTGTTTTCATCTGATTTCCCTATTTCTTTAAAATTTGTAAGTTGTTTTCTTCAGTTCTCCTTTCTTCATTTCAAGGATTTAAACAAGTTAAAAGAAACTGGCTGCCCAGTGAAGTGGTGGAGTCACCATCCCTGGAGGGAGTTAGAAGAAGTGTAGATGTGGTGTGCAGGGACATGGTTTAGTGGTGGACTTGGCAGTGCTGGGTTAACAGTTGGACTCAATGATCTGTCTCACAGGTCTTTTCCAACCTCAGTAACTATGATCTATGGTTCTGTGTTTATTTCAAATTATAACAGCCAGAGCGTATTGCATTTGTCATTTGAGAGCTCAGGTTGGTCATTTTCTGACTCTTTCTTTGCAAAGGTGTTTGATACTTTGGTACTAGTTGACTGACACCATGGGAGCGTCATTGGCCAGGGCAGCTCAGTGGGCTGCTACTAGTTCTGGAACTGGCACGCTTGAAATCACCCCTTTGAACGAATCTCTTTTAAATCAAATTGCTAAGTTTGTGGAGGACTTCAGCACTAGACATCCTCGGGAAGCAGCATTTGTCTTCAAAGAGCCCCTTGAGTGGAAAACACAATTGGCTTGTTCAGCATTTGGAAACGGTTATGAGATCACGTAAGTCTGAATGGCAGTGTATTTTGAAATGATGAAGGTGAGTTACCAAGCGAACTGTGCTTTAATGTATTTGAGAGGCTGAAATGGGTAGGGGTTTACTGATACGTACTGAAAATTTGAGTTACAATTTGCTTTTTTTTTTTCCCCAAGAGTTTGAGACTGTTCTATCTCACATGTGATACAGACCCATTTAGTTAGTGATGTTTACAGCTTACACTCTCTATTCCTTTTATAAAAAGCATCTAACAGTGACTAACCCTGAGATTTGTGTTAGTGTTAGGAGTGGCTCCTGTGTGGTGGGTTGACCCTGACTGGATGCCAAGTGCCCACAAGAGCCGCTCTGTCACTCCCCTTCCTCAACTGGACAGGGGAGAAAAATATGACAGAAGGCCCATGACTGAGGTAAGGGCAGGGAGATCACTCACCTATTACTGTCATGGGCAAACCAGACTTGACTCACAGAAATTAATTTAATTTATTGTCAATCAAAAGCAGGATAATGAGAAATAAAAGCAAATCTTAAACCACCTTCCCTGCAGCCCCCTCCCTTTTTCCCAAGTTCAACTTCACTCCTCATTTTCTCTGCCTTCTCACCCTTAAGCAGCACAGGGGGATAGGGAATGAGAATTGCCGTCTGTTCATTGCACATTGTCTCTGATGCTTCTTCCTCCTCACCCTCTTCCTCTGCTCCAGCATGGGGTCTCGCCCACAGGAGACAGTGCTCCATGGACTCCAACATAGGTCCTTCCTATGGGCTGCAGGTCTTCATGAACTGCTCCATTGCGGGTCCCTTCCAAGTGTGCAGCCCTTCAGGAGCAGACTGCTCCAGCATGGGTCCCCCACGGGATCACAAGTCCTGCCAGCATGGGATCTTCTCTCCACCGGGTCACTGGTTCTGCCCCTGCTCCAGTACAGGCTCTCCATGGGGTCCCAGCCTCCTTCAGGCACATCCACCTGCAGATTTGTAGTGAAAAAATTGGTTTACCTTGGAAGTTTTCTAAAATACAGTTTAAAGAAATTGTATATGCTTTATCATGTGAAGCTTATCCTCTAAAATTTGTGGTTAAAGGTCTGATTCTAAAAGGATATAATTCAATTTTTCTAGTGAAGCAACTGTTCAGTCTGAAGCCAAAGCTAAAGATGGCCAGTCATTGCTTCTTCTCACGAAATCAACTCTCAGAGTTCGTAGTTTCGACCAGCTGTCCTGTGTGCTACAAGTTGCAATGGAAAAAAAGTTAAAGGAAGTACAGGCATGCCTTGAAGGTTTCTTTTCTTCTTTTGTTTTCTTAATATTTTTTTTCTTTTAAAAAGTAAGTCTTCAGTTCATGTTTATGAAACGTACAGGAAGGCATGCCTTCATTCTAAGTATATGGGAAGGTGGCTAAAAGGGCTGGTAAAGAACTTAATGCTTCTTTTATTTTTGCAGAAGTCACTAACAGAAATCTGGAATAAAGCTAAAACTGTTGAATCTCATCTACAAATTCACGCATATTGAGTAATACCCTAGCTATTGCAGCGGGCAGTAGGTTTAAATTTCTGAAAAAGAATGTCTTATTGGAGGCTAATAGCAGTTTTTCATATAGTTGTAGTTTGATCTTCTTTCAAAATGTTACATCCCCAAAAAACAGCAAAAAAAAAAATCTTACATGATTAAGACATTCTCACCTGAACAGGGTTCACAGTGAGCGCTTCTAGGTCCTTCTCACAGTGGCTTTTAAAATAGAGGTCTAAGTACTTCTCGTGTGTCATACTCAAGTCCAAGTATTCAAGTGTGTCAGATTTTCAAACTGACAAGATGACCCTTGATATGCTAAACTGGATATCCTCCTCTTGTAGCTAGGAGAGATTAGTAATATTATTTAGGAATTGGAAAATTAGAAAAAAATTGGGAAATTCCAAAATTGGTAATTTGGTAATTGGAAATTACATCTGCAATGCTAAAATATAAATGCTCATACTGGATCAAACATCAGCTCGATCTAATAATCTAGGATCCTGTCACTGACAGTGATCAACCATGAATAATAAGGAAGAATAATATGGACAGGGTATCATGCAGAGACATTCATAGATGTATGGGACTTCATTTGCTGAACAGAGCAAAATGATTTTGTAAAACTCATTGATATGCAGTTATGTCACTGTTTACCAAAAAGAACAGCTGGCATAGCTGAGGAAGTAATGGGGCCATTGGGAGTGCTGCTGGAAAACTTTAAAGATGTTCTTTAACACTAAAACATATTTACAAAATGATCAATTTTCAGTGACTTAAATCCATTGATTTCCTGGTTTTTTGTGATCAGCCAGGCATATTTTTGGGGAAGGTGGCTGTTGATAAAGGAAAGTATATAATATTCACCTCTTGGTCGCATGAGTCTTAATCTCGTGAGAAAGATAAAAAGTGTTTGTTTTGCCCAACGGTTTTAAACACAGCATCACATTATATGATTCTGTTTCATGTTTTCAGCTAACAGAGATCCTATAGTGCAAATTCTTGGCCCTGAATATGGGACTGTTGAAGGAGAAGATAGGTCCATCTTGCATTTACTTGAGAAAGTGAAAAAAGGTTGTGACCCTGAAACAGAGGTGAAAATGAAAATCTTTTTTCTGCTTCATCAGTTGGATTTGCAACTGCTTAATAGTTCTTTGAAACAAATTTCACAGTAAGTGCATTTCAATTGGAAGCTAAGCATGTCAGCCAGTACATTTTTTTGGTTTTATTGTTAAATTAGATTGGTTTCAACCCGCAGTGTGTGCTTTTGGTGTGACATAAAAAAAGTGATTGAAATAACTTTCACTGTTCACTAAGTTATTGAGACAATAGTCTTCTTTTTTTTTTTTACCCTGGAGATTTTCCTGTTGGTGTGGCTGTGCAAGTGTGTACCTGTGAGTGTGGTTTGTTTGTTGCATGTGTTTTGCATTTTGGCAGCAAATTGAAGTCGTTTGTACAAACAACAAAGTTAGTTAAATTAAATGTGTTCAAGGAAATGTTTATTTCTTCATGGAAGTATATTAAGTATTACATTGAGCCTATTTCAAAACTACAAGGACTTCATATTAGCTATGGAACTAAAATTTTACTAAACTAACAGATAAAATTAAGAAAAACAATTGAAGATGACCCATTTCCAGATTTTGTTGCTACTATTAAGACTTGACATAAAAGAAAAAAATCATGTAATATTGTCTTTTTATTTCTCTGAGTACATCCTTTTCATGAATACATTTTAACCCATTTTCTATTAATTGCAGAAATGTAAGGTTAAATCCATCTGCTGTAAATAATGAAGTGAATCTTCTCAAGAAATTCTCTGGGGAAGGAGAAAATACAGTACTGGAATCGCTGGAGTATACATCAGGTCCAGATCTGATCATATCTCATGTTTATATATAATCTCATTAAAGTACTTATCATGTGATTCTGTGATAGTTGACTTCTGTGTGAAATTTGCTAAATTAATTTCAATAATAAATTTTAAGTGTTTAAAGTGTTTATTTCTATTTTAAAGTTATACAATAAAATAGTATTTTCAGATACGGAATGCTGTTCTTCAGCCTTTACGTACAGAAACAATCTCCATTTATGAGCATCTTCAGTGGAAATAGAGGAAGTGAACTGAGTCCCTGATCCTGTGCTAAGTGCAGTTGCAATTCTGAGTTGAATCGGGCCGCAGGTCTAAGAGCTTTGCATGATTAATTCCTAACAGTATGAATTCTTGAGAGTAATGTATTGTTTGGGTATATATGTTATATTAATCATCAAGAATAACTATAAAAAATACTTTAAAACTGGATAAAAACACTAATGCTAATTGGTTACAGATTACGTGTTCTCTAATGGATGCCGAGCTCCTCCCTGGAGACAAGTGCATGGAGAAATTTGTTACTTAGTCATCAATCCACATGACACTGATCCTTTGTGTATCACTTGCAGCACAGCAGGAGTGTTTTTAAATGGAGTAAGTAGTAATAAATGATACCATGGAGTAATGAATATTTTTACGTGCTAAAATCAAGAATCAGTCAGTTTAGGGTAGTAGTATTGAGATTGTCGTATTGAGGAGTAGTATTGAGACCTGCAGAGCTAGTTTATTGGTACAGAAGAAGACACAGTAACAAATGCATGCTTGTTTTCCCACATATTTGGAGGGCTTTTTTTGGTAAATATATATAGGATGGTATTCTGCACTCTTTGCTAGTAGTGTTTCTTAGTCTTTAGACATGTCCTTCACACTACCATTATTTAAAGGTACTGTGTGACTAGATGCCTCTCTAGTGCCTCATTGCTCTTGATCTGAGGTCTAATATGATTGTGTGTGGCTTTTATCTTTCTATGAATGTTAAGCTGTTCTTTCTCCTTTTGGTGGAAGCTTTCTGGAAATTATTTAGCTCTTCTGCTTTTAATTGTGGTTATCTCTTTCATTACAGATTGGTTTTATTTAGACATAATAGTCCCCTATGTGTGTTAAGTGGTGAACAGAGCTCTTATATTCATTTTGAAGAGATACTGATGTCCATCAGTCAAATTGATTTCCTAAGAGTTAAAAATCCAGGGAAATGTTGATTTAGCATGTTTCTAATGGATTAAGCTCGTAAAGCTTAGGCTAGTCAGGTCACATTATCTCCTGATCCTTTTAGACATCTGCTATATTGCACTGGAAGCTCGTATTTACTTAGTTATTTACCATAAGCCATAAATTCTTTCCAGTGAAACTACACGCAGCACAATTAACTGATTGTAATTACTTGCAGGAGTCTATGTAAGGTCTTGATTATCTGTTGGGATCCATGGAGATGGTCCATGCATCTTTACAAAGCATTACTGAAGTTGAATAGACTCTGAGCATGAGAGTTCTATACCTAATGCATTGTAGTATGACCTCTGTGCTCTTTTAACACTATTTTATGATGCAGATTTAATTACCTGGATAAGGCAATACTATTAGTAATTTCAAATTTATTCTTTTTTTTTTTTTAAGGGTCAGACAGATAGTAAAGGTCGCATTGACTATGAAAGAAAAAGTGATGTATATAAAGATATTGTCACATTTTTAAGGGAGAGATCACCTAAATTTGTAGAAAATATGGCTAAACAGGTATGTGCTTACTGATACTGGGTGTATATTCTGCTTTGTACAAACATACATTGTATAATGGTAAGACTTACATTGAAAACCTTGCTGAGCCTTTCTTTACCAAAGATAAGTCTCTGATTAAATGAAGAATCCTAAAAACTGCATTTGTTATTTTTCTTTGGGTATGTTTCAGTTTCTACTATGTATGTTCCTTTCGTAAATAGCAAATAATATACTATTGCCCATATTATTCTATCATATCTTATTATGAGTTTTGATCCAACATGTGAGGTCACCTTCTAATTCTGCCTAAAAAAGTATTGCTTGTGTTCTAGTGTTACTCTCCATGAGGCACTGGAAATATTAAAGCAGGAAAATATGATATCCTTTCAGAAAAGGTCAACTTCTTATGACAGTATTTTTCCATGATCAAAACCACTTACATTTTTATCTTCATTCTTTGTAACCCAAATATAAATAATAGCCCAACATTTTTATGAGAACTGCCTGATTTAAATATCAGAGCTGAGAGTTAAGCTTGCAGCTTACGCTCTGTGTTGCTTCATCCAATGTAAGATACAAGTATTTTAGTTTTATTTAAAGCGCTATATTAACTAGAATCGCACAGTGCCACTTCAATTTTACATGTTTCATCATTCCTGATAAAAATTTTTTTCAGATTTCTAGTGTGGTTATAACATTAATAAGGTGGTGGCAAAATTCATTGGAGGCTAAAATCGGTAAAAAGTTTCGTTGTGGTTATTTATATGCAATTTTAATTATTGCAAAAAGGAGGTAATTAACATGGAAATTTTCTTATCCTGTACTTTTAGTTTTCTGGGATGTAGGGCTAATAGTTATATTTTTTGAGAAATATAACTATTTCTCAAAATAGTTATATTTCTCAATATAAATCTTCTCTTGACAGAAGAGAGCATTTCAAGTTATACACATTAATATGGTAGCTTATATTAACAGTATTAACAGTAATGGAACTAACTTTGTAAATTGTTCTGTTTGCAATATGCCAAAATATGATTTATTTATCCCATGGGCAAGTATTTTTTTTAATGTTGTATTTACATATTGGTTTACATTTCATAAATATGACAATATATGAATGTTTTTAGGTATAATGATTTGTTTAATGTATTTTCAATGTGATTTGGCTTCATTTGATGGTCTTGAAAGGTAAAATGCAGTAATATTTTAATAATGTTTTACAGTTCTAAATGTTAAAATAAACTAATGTTAATATCAATAATAGAGATAATATACCATACTTTACTGGTTTTCTGCTCTTATAAATATATTGTAGCTATTCATGAAATGTGTACACTTATTAAATAAGAGTAAATAGAATTTATTCTATTTTCCTTCAGTTGTCATATAAATCACTTAGTACTCCCTAACTAAATAATTTTATGCTGAAGAGTACAAATTATACCGTTTTAATGATTTAGGAATATCATATCATACTGCTTTGCTGAAGAGCTGGTTTAGTATATTCTACATTCTAAAACTAGAATTTAAACAAATTAATTCTGTAGAGCTTCAGAACATTTGTATTTGAGGGAAAAATTCTACTCTAGAACTCTGAAAAGTAGAGAAAAGCTGTATTTCCAAGGTTGCCTGCTTGAAATAAATTATAGCTGGAAATAGTTTTGATTTATTTTCTGAGGAGAGCTTCAAAAAGCTCATTGTGTACAAATATGTTGCAAAACAAATTAACTTTTATAGTATCTTCTTTGCTATGTTTAAGATAACATTTGGAATTGCTGTGTTGGTATATACTGCTGTAGGAAATGTGCTTTCTAGCATGTGCTTAGCTGGTCAAGCTACAGCATCAGTTCCCCTTTGATTTGTCTTATTTATCATATGTTAAATTGTCCTGTCTAGAATACACTTTCTGAGAGAATTAGCGTGGGTCGTTTTATGATGAGACAGTTGAGTCAGCAAGTGTGGAACAGCCAATTCACGTCAGGGGTTAGTCAAAAACTGACTATACTGTGACAGTCTCCTTAAAACTGCCTTGAATCAGATAGAGAAAGGAATGTCTTGACCTATCTGGTAGTGACAGCTGCAATAATAATAAGTAATGGTTGTATGCTGCCTTTCCTGTAAAAATTGAGTATGTTCCAGTAGAGAATAAGAGTTGACAAGAGTCCTCTCTGTTCTGGATACTTTTGATCACCCATGGTACTCAACACAGACAGCTGAAGGATTGGTAGGTGCCACTCAGCTCCATTCTTGTACCTGATCTGGTCAACAGTGTTTTGTCCTAAGAGACAGAAGATGTAAAAAAACTGAAATGGAATGTGTTTATATAAATTCTAAGCTATATCAAAATAAGTTACTTGGACCTGAAGTCTGGCAGTTTATCATAGCTTATTTTCATGTTTTTGTTAATTTTTCTTTTTTATGTGGGAATTATTTGTAAATCCTTCATGCAGGGAAATAGTTTTAATATGAATGATCCATTGAAAGCAGAACGACTGACTTTGCAATTCTAGATCTTAAAACTAATTTGGAATTAGTTTCTATAAAAGTGCTTGTGTCACAAAATATTTAACATATCAGCATTTAAACAACACCCAATACTCAAGTATGTTCAGGAAGTTTCAAATTTCTTGAGCTCATTTATTTCAAAAGCTTTATTTTGCACATGGTAACAGCTACTTTCCCGATTAATGTTTCATTATTTTAAGGGCAATCTGATTTTATGCTTGTAGTCTAATTCTACATGTAATACGTAAAAATTTTTAAGCACAGCATCCTGGGATTGTGCTTAGAATTTATTGTTTTAATATGCATTATTCATATAGCAATATGACTGACAAACCATGTCTCCTTTTGTTAGGAATACAGGTTCTTTAAGGAACCAACATATAAGAAGAATTTCCAGCGTATGGGAGTAGTTGAGGCTAAGGTCTCTGGCCAGTCCCAGAGCCTTCATGATTTTACAGAAAATAAACTAGGTGAGAAAGTAAAAAGTTCTGCATCAAGGAGATCCATTGAAAAGAAGAAATTAGAACCGTCTGTGAACTGGAAGAATGCTGGACTTTCTGTTCTCCACAGATAAGTAGTTATCTATATAAACAAATTTTCCTATAGGTCTCTCTAAACTGCTAATGATTGGACTGCATGGTATAGGTTTGCATTTTTATGTTAAGAGCAATAAACCAAAATTTACTACATGTTAATTTCTAAGAAGAAAGTACAGACTACTAAAGAGATTTCACAGTTTTCTTCTGTTATGCAACAACTTTGATGATGTTATGTCATTTCCACAGCAAAGCAGGGAAATATCTTGCAACCATCTGCCATGCTGATCCTTCAGGACTGTGATACTATCGTATTTTTGGTGTAAAATGCCCTTTAAAATGAGGCAGAGTAGACAGTCTAATCTAAACCACACTTTCTGAGAGAAGCAAAAGAGATCCAGGATGGAAAATCAGGATGACTCTTTACTGATGCTACAATTTTTAATGATTTAGTATTATATGAGCCACTTTTCTAGCTCTGCTTAGCAGCAATCTTTACTAACGAGATTACCTCAAAGTTTGGACACACAGAAGTAGAGCATACTTATATTGGATATTGTTGGATTTGTCTTCTGAATCAGAACTCTGTTCCGATGTCATGTTTCCTGATTATGTGTTAATTGAGGAAGAAGAATATCTGAAGCAAAGTCTACATCCTAAAAAAAAAAAAAAAGTATCTTCTCAAGTCTGCCAATTTGACATGTTGCAAGAAATATTTTAAGAGATTTTGGATGTGACCTACAGTCATCAGTTAAAAAATGTGGTTTTCCAGGGCAAGGGCTTATCTTTTTCCACAGCCATTGTTATAGTCTAGATGTAGTAAAATTGGCTGTAATCATGAGTAGTACTCTGTTTTATTGTTGTGACTGTGATAGTATGACCAGCCCAGGCTTGAAAGAACATTCTGTTTTCACAACACTGGAAATTAGGGACAAAAAACCACGGGCAATTGTTTCCAGCTAGGCCTAGCAGTCTGTGTGAGGAAAGCAAGATATAGTGTATTCCACATTATAAAAGGTATGGAACAGCTGAGCATGTGGAAGAACTGGGCAGACTAGAACTCTTTTGCCTGGAAACAAGATGACTGGGTGGACAATAAGACAGATACAGAAAGTCATGGCTGGGGACAGTGAATAGGGAGCAAGTAGTAGCTATCTGTTCTAATACAAGGATAAAGGGTCATCAAATGAAAAGAGCCAGTGAGACCAGTTCAGAATGAAGGAAAAGAGTTTTTCATATGATACGTGGCTAAGTTGTCACATTCTTTGCTATGGGATGGTAGAGGCCATTTGTTTATGTGAGTTCAGAAAGGAGTCAGCCATGTTCATGGAAGACAAATTCATTTCAAAACTGATAGACAATCAGGAGTGCCCTGAATTACAATTTGCTGAAGAATATGCTGAAAAAAAGAATTTCCATGTTCTTCCATTGTTCACCTGCAGTTACCTAGATAGCTGTTACTGGTCATGGTTGGAGATGGTATCCTAGGATAAATGGACCTGTGGTCTGTATGGCTATATTTATTCTTTGTTCTTGTAGCACATGCAGGTCAGCATAATACGTTTTTTCTAATATTCCACTATTAAATTAGTTAGTTAAGACACAGCGCTCTATTTTTAATGGAGTTTATTGTGTAGGTTCATAAGCTCATACGTACTGACATGTGTCCCACTACAGCTTTTTAGTTCTATGTATATATATAAAATGTTTCTTTTTATAAAAAGAAACGTGTTGCTGACAAAGCTGCAAGGAAAGATGCTGAAGAAGCAAGAAGGAGAAGTAGTACCGTGTCTGCGAAGATCAAAAAGAAAGGCAATGGTATTTCTTCTGAATCTGCTAAAATACAGCCAGCTTCAAAACGGTATGGGTTACTTATTCTTCTTTCTTCAATTTTTTAATTTATTTTCAATATTTACAGCAATTATCACCATACTTAATATTTGGTAATGTCAGTTATATTTTTCTAGTTCTTTTATTAGGCAGTGCTGTCATACCTGTTTAAAATGTGCTTGTTCATGTTAGTGTATGGCTGTTTAAAATGGGTAATGCTGGTTTTTATTTTTAGTAAAACATCAGCCAGGCTTGGTGACGTTAGTGAAAGTTCCTCAGAGACTGAGGAAGATGAAGAACAGCCTGTACGTCATCATGAAGGAGGCACAGATTTGCCATCAGAATACTGGGGAATTCAGAAACTTGCAAAATATTTAAAGGTAAATAAGAAGCATTGATAAATTTTATAAACATCTACTTTTTACCTTTTACATCTGAGGTCACCAGACCAGCTCCTCATCATTTCCACCTTCCATATATTTTAGAACAGCCCTGCTACATAGTATGTTCAAACCCTGGAACTGTGGACTTTCCTGTCATGCACCCGTTTCTCCTGCATAGTTTTTAATCTGCTGGTTTTGGCTTACATAGACCCTTAGATTAAACCATCTGTTCAGTGTACAATTTAAAACTTAAGATGGTGTAATCTCTTTATTAATTATTGGGTTTCTGTTTTGCTTTTTTGGTGAAACTTTCCAAGGTATTTCTTTATGTGGATAATAACTTTCAAGAGTTTTTATTAAAACTGAATATGTGCCTAAAGTCTTTCATCAACTATGATTAATGCATGACTGAAGTAATTCTAACGTGGTCTTATGTCTGGATAGATGCTGTTAGTGGACAAGAAAATGTATGATAAACAGGCATTCTTTAAAAAAAAAAAAGGTTTTTTTACACAGACTTGTTGAAAATCTTTTGGAACCTATAAATACAGATGTTTGGAATTCTGTGTATGCAAAGGGCAAAAGCCCTTTTCAAGTGTAATCCTGTGCAGCATTCAGAATGTAACTTGCTCAGCTATCCCCTAATGAGCACTCAATATATACATTTTGCGTGATACAGTAGTTATGTATGTAACTACATATTTGCATGTAGTTACAGTTCAGGGTGTTTTCAAATCTGTCAGTCTACTAATAGCTTGTTCTATCTTGTGGACCACCTCTTTCTGGGAGCTCAGAGAAATGACTATGATGCTTTTTAGTAAACATTCAAGGTCTTCCTGGAGTGGATACTTCAAACCCATTACTGTTGGTGAACTCCCAGAAATCTTTTCATTAGGCCATTTCTGAACCACCTTCTTTACCAACAAGGGTCATCTCTCCTGGTTACATAATTCTCAAATTCCCTTTCCTGTCTAGATCCTTCATATAGTCATGTTTAGATTTTAATATGGGATGTGATTCAGTACTGAAACATAATCTAGACTTGCATGAAACCATTCTGAATGAAGAGTGAGAATAGCAAATATGAAAAAGTATTTTTCATGTTCCTCTGCTTTAGAGATTAGTGTATTTTATTCCAGCTGTCAACAAGCAAAATTACTTAATGGCTTAGAACTAGAAAAAGAAAGGGGCACATTTTTAACAAATTTTGAGTACCTGCTAAGAAGTGTTTATAATGCAAAAATTCTGTAATATGAAAAAGTTTTGCTATGAAAATTCAAATGTATGCTTGTTTATGTATTCATGCACACCTGAGTCTTCCGATAGTTCTTTAAATTAGAAATAAATTAAATGAAGTACTTGAAGATATACTTAAAATAGTTCTCTGTTGATTCTTAGCTACGTAAAGCAAGAAATCCCTAGCGTCAGATAAAGCTGAAAAGAGATGCCTCAGTGCCATACCACAGACAGTGGTTGAAATGTTTTATTGATGGGAGTGCTACTTTAGCTTGCACATGGAATTCATTTTAATTCAAGTATAAATACTGCACTTCTGGCCAGACTTAGGAGATTTTTTGGCATTCTTGTTGTTCATGTAGGCAAATGTTCATGACACATGCAACATAAGAGAAAATAGATTTATGACTGCAATATTTAAGTATCTACAAGCATATTTATATAGAAGCACAAATTTCAAGGGGTTTTGTGTCTTCAACGGTTGTACACATTGTTCACACATCTTAAAAAATTAATAAAATGCCTTAGATAATAGATGTCTGAAATACAGAAAATCTAATATTTTGTAGATGCAACCATTTTTTGAAAGTCTGCTAAAGTAAATGTGCATTACATTTCAGCAAGACTCTATAAAAGACCAGTTTGCAAGCATAAAACTTCCATAAAAGCTGAAAGATACCTAGTTTTTATACCAATGTTTGATTGTCTCTCAAACTTAAAGAGACAGTTACTTCCTGTATAAAGCAAACTTACTAGATCCTGTAAATTGTGCTGGTAGGCTATGTATTTGTATACCTCTTCATGGAGAGAAAATTCCAGTGCAGGGGAAATTCCCTTCTGACTTTTTGCCCTTCTACATTCCCTCTGCTTTCCGGGAAAGATCAGCCGTGTTGGAATTGCTCCACTGGGAAACAGCTGCTTTTGTGGTCTGGCTTCTTCTCCTACCTTCAAAATTCCCAGGGCTCTGAAACAGAAAAGAACATATGTGCTTTTGCCATGTCTGCTTATCAACTTAAGACTGGGCAGTGAAGATTGATCAGTGAGGTTGGTGATGGTGTTGTGTTAAGCATCTTTTGGGCCAAGAGTGGATAAAATTGGAACGAAGTGTTCCCTTGATGTTTGTAATGGTGAGATTTACTCAGGAGAGCCTGCTTCTTATTTCTAATTTATTCAAGTAGTGCTTCTGAAGTATTAGGTTTTTAGAGGGAGGACTACATTTTACATGGGGATAGGGTGAAGAGGTCACATTTTACAATGATCTGGTTTACAAGAAATGGGGAACATCAGGTAGAAATGCTGGATCTTCTCTGTGGCAGAGCTGAGGCTGTGTGCTTTAAAAAAAAAAAAAAGAAAAGCTTTCCTGCCCAGAGGTGGGCAGAATGATTTGTGCTGCTGCTGTTGAGCTCTGATTTTGCCAGTTTTAAGGTGTAGTTGAGACGTTGAAAGGGACTGGTGGCTGCACCAGGAATAACTCCAATCTCCAGAATAAATCTTTAATCCCTTAAAGCCTTGTGCTGCCTGGTTTTGGTTCCCTGTAAGGGCATGATTTATGTGTACACATATGCAAGGGTGAGCTCTGGATAGAGTTCTGCAGGACTATGTTAGTTACAGAATTCTTCCTTCAGTTTCTTACTTGGAAAGTTGTTCTACTTTTGACTATATTTTAGGGGTACAGTAGAGTAGTGAAACCTCACACATCAAGTAAAGTATCCACTAATTTCCTATCTGTTTTGAATTACTCCGGTTCGACCAACCTCATTCTCAGAACAGCATTGTGTTCCTTTTCTGCTTTGGAGTCATAGGTGGACAAATACGCTGTCCCTCCCCAGCTGTCTCTCTCCCCATCTTGTACCAGCTCCAGGAGGTGGGGAAAAGCTATGTACTGCACAGGAGTTCGGGAGAGCGTGCCTTGAGTACCAGCTCCTAGCTGCCTATGTGCCCTGGCAGTGCATAGCAGGGGATGACTGGGTGTTTGTCATATGGCTCAGTGAAATCTCATTCACTGGATGAGGAAAAGGTTGAAAGAACTGCAGGATACACTGGGTGTATTCAGGTCTGCTCCACAGCTGCATTTTGGCAGGACCTTTGGAAGGCTGCTGCATTCAAGTAACGTTTCTGTGGCTGGCAGGAGGCCCCTCTATATTGGGCTTACATTACATAAAGATGGCAAACAGACGAGGGAGGCAGAAATGTGCAGAATTTTCTGTACAAAGATCCTTCCGGTCTTTGCCTCTTCCCTTTTCTTTCTTTCCAACTTCCTCTAAAAGTCCTCACTTATTTCTAGGCAACTGGGTCAAGGAAACGAAAGTTTTATGAGATCAAAGCTATGAGTCTAGTTCTTACAGTGCACGTGTTGCATTGAGTACTGGCTGTGCAAGAACTACTGCCCATCACTTCTGCTTCCCCTTCACACTGTTCAGCGTGAGCAGAGCTAAGCCAGGAGGACATAGTGTAGCTGTTGCACTGCAGGCAGAATTTATTTCCTCTTCTCAGGAAGCTCAAATTTTTCAGTTAGGGAAATGCACCTTTATACTGGCTTGCAGGAAGGAATAGTGGATCCCCAGCTGAGCTCTTTGTACATGGAGGGCACTTGGCATTCTTGGAACAGGCTAGGAATGCAGAAAATCAAATAGACAGTGAAATGATACAGGAACTCTCTGCCAGGAGCTAAGATGCAGGATCTCAAATGAGTTTCATGTATTGGTGATAAACAGTATAAGATAGTTTTATTCTCCAGGAAAAGATGGGGAGACACCTGGAGATCGGAATTTAAGAGCAAGGGTAAACCAGGGCGCAGGAAATCCATGTATGCGTGAAGATTAGGAATATGGACAAGGAAGGTCCAAACTATTGCAGAAACAGGGAGCCTATTTCAGAACATTTGAAGACCAAATCTTAAATGGCAGTTGCTTGTGTGTGTGTGGAGTTCTTTTGCATTCTGTATGGAAGGTTTACAGTAAGACATTTCTCTACTTGGAGGGAAAGTCAATCAACAACAACTGCTTGCATGTTTCCTTACTATGCATTAATATAAAGTTAGTCACACTTTATCTCCATATCTGATGTCTAAGGATTTAGTTATCTGAAAAACAGATATCTTCCTCATAAAATTTTGTGATAGAAAATGTCCAGCCTTTCAAAATAAATATATTTTTTGTGCAAATTAAAATTATGTAGCAGTCTCAGCCCTCCTGTGGTTTAACAGGTGGTGTATACAGCAATTCTTTTTTATCAAACAATTATAAATTTATGGCACTTGCAAAGGCATTGATGTGGTTTGTAGATTTTTCTCAATTTTTGTATGAAATAGAGAATAGACAGTATTTTTTAACTGCATAATGGAAAAGTATAGCTTTATTAAGTCATAATAGTATTGGAAATGTTTCACATTATTAAGATTACGCTAGTACTCATAAAAATTTAAATCATCTTCATAAAGTATGCATGCATTAAGAAATTGATTGTATTTTGGGATTAGCAGAAAAGTAATCCTTTTTTTATTCTGAAACACAGAACCTCAAAACAGACATTAACATATTAGCCTAAGGAATAAAATGAGTCTTCAAGTACTAATTAAAGTGAAACTACGCAAGAAGTAACTTTAAATTTTGTAAGACAAGAAAAAATAGTATTAGTGTTACAGTGTACGCACTAAAGTACCAATTATTTGTTTTACACATTGTAATACTGCTCAAAAGTTTTATGGTAGTAACAAAAAAAGCCTAAAATCTCTGATGTTTATGGATATGCCTGAAAAACAAAATACAAAGACAACTGCAAATTCAAATTCTGAGGAACTAACTCTCTATTTCTTGGCTCTGCTTCTGTTTCCCCAGAAAGTTGCTGGTGGGTAGAACTTTACAACTATAATTGGGTACATAGATGTTTAACATACAAGTTATAAATTTGGTCTGATAGGAATTTAGGAATTATTTTGTGTGCAGAATTATAAAAAAACCCCATATATAATCTTAAAATCTGGCTCTAGATATGGAAGAGATGCAAGTATTAGAATCTAATAGCAGAAGTAAAAGTGTCTAATCTGTGTAGAAAATATATTGTACATTATATTATTTTTTCCACAATCTTGATAATGAGTTAACTGTTTTTTCTTTATGATATCACATTAGCAAGGCTTGCATGACATATTATTTTAGTCATCAAATACAAAACAAACATACATAAATGCATAGAAAATATATCCTTATCTCCTTGTCTCTAAATTGGAGAGACGTCAATTTGACGGATGGGCCACTTGGTGGATAAAGAACTGGCTGGATGGCTGCATGAAAAGAGTTGTGGTCAATGGCTCAGTGTCCAGTTGGACCAGTAACGAGTGGTGTCCCTCAGGGGTCGGTTTCGGGACCGGTCTTGTTCAGCATCTTTGTCGGTGACATGGACAGTGGGATTGAGTGTGCCCTCAGGAAGTTTGCTGATGACACCAAACTGTGTGGTTTGGCTGATAGGCTGGAGGGAAGGAATACCATCCAGAGAGACCTTGACACGCTTGCGAGGCGGGCAAATGCCAGCTTTATGAAGTTTAACCAAGCCAAGTGCAAGGTCCTACACCTGAGTCACGGCAATTCCAGGCACAGCTACAGGTTGGGCAGAGAGGAGATTAAGAGCCACCCTGTGGAGAAGGACTTGGGGGTGTTGGTTGATGAGTAACTGAACATGAGCCGGCGTCAGTGTGCGCTCGCAGCCCAGAAAGCCAACCGTATCCTGGACTGTGTCAAAAGGAGCATGACCAGCAGGTCAAAGGAGGTGATCCTGCCCCTCTACTCTGCTCTCGTGGGACCTCACTTGGAGTACTGTGTGCAGTTCTGGTGTCCTCAACATAAAAAGGACATGGAACTGTTGGAACAAGTCCAG